>CAUYSK010061448.1:0-39457 GCA_963575035.1 Avahi laniger | reverse complement strand
CATATGAGAATAACATCTATTGGATGTTGTACAGGACATCTATTGGATGTCGGGGGAGGAGGGGACGGGTAGATGCATACACAAAAAATGCAACGTGCACCACCCAAAGGATGGACATATTTGAAACTCTGACTTAGGCAGGGAGCGGGGGGCAAGGGCAACATATGCAACCTAAACATCTATACCCCCATAATATGCTGAAATAAAAAAAAAAGAAGTCAGCTAAAAAAGTAAATGCTGCATGGTACCATTTACATTAAAATGAAAATAGGCAAAATTAATATATGATGGAAGTTAGAAGAGTGGTTACCTTGGGTTCAGGGTAGAGACAGTACTGTCTGGAGGACACAAAGTAGCCTTCCGAAGCACTGGAAATCTATATCTTGGTTTGAATGGTGGTTTTATGGATGTACATAAAGTAAATATGTACTGAGCTGTATCATTCATCTACTATCTGTTAAGGATGTCTCAATTTTTAAAAAATGGCAATGACGTTATTCCCTGAAACAAAGAGTTTAATATTAAGAAAATGAGAAAAATATTTTGTCTCACACTTTCAGGCTTCAAACATTTGCTCTTCAGAAGTTGTCATCCCAGCACCATTGCTCCCAATCTTTATCTCATCATAATGCACATCGATAATGCTGATATTTTTATGGCACACTGACATATTACACAACTGGAGGAGATAAGTCTGGAATCTTTAGCCCTTCTGGGTTCTGCCTTGTGGCCTGGAGGAATCCGTGTATCAGTGTAACAGTATTTTGGTTTGGCCAATTCCATAACAATATACATTGTTTTAGCATTATTGAACAAAACATTGGGCAAAGGCTGATACAGTTTGAGGCCATTCTGGATAAGTTGGTATACAAAGAAAAGTTCAGCAAATCAACACTCTTGGTTCTTTCATGTCACATATTTTTTACACTAAATTTGCATTGTGCCTAAAACAAAGAACTATTACAGTAAACAGCCACGTGTACTTCCTATGGTCATGAAGTGTTATCAGGGAAAAGCATTTCAATTTATATGGGAAAAATGTAGCATCCTAGAGAGCCATCAGCATCATGGGACTAACGTGGAATGCTATGTGGAGCTAGCGATGAGGTCTTCTCTTGAAATCTGTCTGGTAGAAGACACTAGTTGTATTTGCTACTACCTGTCTACATCTATTAAATTAAAACCTTAAAGCATGACTAATTTTTAAAATGACAATTTTCTTTTCAGTAATATAGTATTTTTTAAAATTAAATACATTTTCCATTAAGAGTAGCTTTGTCAGATATTTTAGACAACTAATTTATTCTGCTTTGTTTATACAGTTTAAAATTATCTTTTATTCATTGAAGTTTTCTTCAGGAATTTGGAAAAAGATGTAAGAACTCTGAGGTCATCTAATCCAATCATATGCCATATAATTTACATACAAAGTTGAGGCACAGAGATTAATTTATGGTCTCTTCTCCCACTAGAAATACCTTTCAAGAAATATTTTTCTTCTTTATCATATATGCAAATCACTGCATTCTAAAACACATTTCTTAAACTTCTTAAAAGCTTATTCCTTGGCAAATTCTACTTTGCTCACAAAACACATTGAAAACCTTTATCAGATGAAATTTCAGCATTCCAAAAACAACACTATTTCTGTAAACCTTATCTAACAAACATGGCTCTCCCTAGCTTTCCATTAAAATCAGTTCCTGAAAAGGTAAGATATTTATTGTTTGTCACACAAATGTTTTTCTTTTTCCATCCAAGAGTTTCTCTTTTTCCATCTCTGCTTCTCAATCTCTATTTCTCTATCTCTCTCTCCCTTTAATATTAAATGCTTAAAAATGGGGATAAAATGTTACCTGGGTTCACTAACTAATAGATATAATGATAATTCTTTCTATGAATTATTTTCCAAATGGTAAGTATTTTTGCATTCAGCCATTTATGCTTCTAATTGTGCTAATTATGCTTCATTAAAATTCATAACTTTACATCTGTCCTTTATGATGTTTTGGCAATGGACTTGAGGCAATAAATGGTTACTTATTAAGCTAGGAGTTACTCCTTTGCAACAAAAAGGATGGTATGATTTATTTCAATATAACTTTAGAAAGTACCGCCTTAGGATATAGTGGCATCTCAGAATTGTCTATGCTACAATTTTGTGTAGTAGTCTGTAAGGTTTGAATAAAAGATTAAGATTACCTTTCTCTAGCAAGAAGGTTTTCCCTGTCTCCCACTCTAATGTTGCCATTCTCTGATCTGAAATTTTTATCAGGAATATTATAGAGCTAGAGGGACTTTTGACATCCTCCAGACCAGAGCTTCCCAACTAGTGCGCAGTTACATGCTGATATGTCAGGAATGGCTATGGATGTGTTGAGATATCACCTCCTTGCAACTTGCGATGACTGGCTGGGCCTTAAAACATAGTCTCTTTGGGTTTTGTGTGTGTGTGTGTGTGTGTGTGTGTGTGTGTGTGCGCGCGCGCACGCACACCGTTATATGAAAAGTATTGAGAAAGACCAATTATATCTTGTTTATAGATGAAGAAGTTGAAACCCTTTGAGTTTGGAAGGCTTTTCTACAGAGTTCCCTAGACTTAGTACTAGGTATAAAAACCAGATTTTTGTGGCTTTTGCTCTGATGTATTTTGGCCATGACACACCTCTTTTTCCTCCTTTCTTCCCTTTGAGCGAGATAGTAGAATTTAGTGACTGGTCTTGGTATGTATTTTAATTGGGAAAGGTGACCAAACTAATTCACAATAAGAGTTTACTATTTCCTGCTGTGTACATTATATTCATTGATATCAATTTATATAAAAAGGCTTCAAGATAGATTTGATTATCATATTTTTATAGAAGTGCAAATTGACACTCAGAGAAGTTAAGTGACTTGCTAAGGACTTCTTAATAAGTTATTGAATTCACACACAGCTCTGTCTGCCTGGCTTCAAAGCTTGTGCTCTTTCACAATATCGCGATAACTACCTGTTGGAATGAAAAGTAATTGTCATTTTACAAGGTGCAGTAATTCTGCCTACAAAGGAAATAGATACAATAGAGTTGATTTTCAGCAAAGGAGAGAGATTGTTAGGAGAGGCAATGGGACATTTGTTGTAGCTGCCAAGAGCAAACAGTTTAGCAATAGCTTCAGAGGACTGCGTATCCTGGAGCAATTTAAAATAAGTTGGAGATCTTCTGCAAAAACAGTGAGAGAGAGAAGTTCTAGATTACAAAGACCTGAAAGGCATTGATAACCAAATGTCAAATGTGGTTCTTGGCCGGGTCTTGGCCGGGTGTGGTGGCTCACATCTGTAATCCTAGCACTCTGGGAGGCCGAGGTGGGTGGATCGCTCAAGGTCAGGAGTTTGAGACCAGCCTGAGCAAGAGCGAGACCTCATCTCTACTAAAAAATAGAAAGAAATGATCTGGACAACTAAAAAAATATATAGACAAAATTAGCCGGGCATGGTGGCGCATGCCTGTAGTCCCGGCTATTTGGGAGGCTGAGGCAGTAGAATCGCTTGAGCCCAGGAGTTTGAGGTTGCTGTGAGCTAGGCTGATGCCACGGCACTAACTCTAGCCCCGGAAAAGAGTGAGACTCTGTCTCAAAAAAAAAAAAAAAAAAAATGTGGTTCTTGTTTGGATCTTGATTCACATGGAACAAATGAAAAGATTTTCCTCCTCCTCCATCTTCATCTTCATCTCCTCCTCCTCCTTCTCTTCTTCTTTAAGGTCATTGGGGAATTTTAATTATGAACAGTGTTTTGTTGATTTTATCACATAACAAACCATCCCAGAACTTAGTGGTCTAAAAAAACAATCATTTATTTCTTTTACAGTTTTGCAGTTTGCTCAGGGCTCATGAGGGATGGCTGTCTGTTCTACCTGGCATCAACTAAGATGGCCCATCTGAGGCTTGAGGATTTACTTCCAAGTTGGCCTCATCCACAGGGCTAGCCCATTGATGCAGGTTGTCAGCAGGGAGATCAGATGGGGCTGTCACTGGAGCCCTTAATTTTCCTTCATGTGGGTCTCTTCACGTGCTGCTTGGGCTTCCTCACAATAGGACGGCCGCATTCTAAAGAGGAGGAAATGGAAGCTGGCAGTTTTCTTAATAGCTAGCTTTAACCAAAACCTTATAGTAAGTTCTGAAGATCTGTCGTACAGGATAGTGGCTATAATTAATAATAATTGTGCATTTAAAAATTGCTAAGAGATTAGAATTTAAATGTTCTCACCACAAAAAAACGATAGTTGTGTTAGGTGATCAGTATGTTAATTAGCTCAATTTATTTATTTCACATGTATACATATATCAAAATATTATGTTATATACCATAAATGCATACAAGTTTTATTTGTTAATCTTACCTTAATAAAGCTGGAGAAAAAGAAAAGAAATACATGGAAAGAAAAAAATTCTAGGCTTAGAACTAACACAGCGATATTTCTGCCATACTTCATTTATCACTGTAGACATAGTCTTAGCCCACATTCAAGGCATTGGAGAAATAGACTCTGTCTTTCTGTGGGGGGAGTGACACAAAAAGATATTTGAAGTTATCAGGAAATAATTTTTAGATTTAGCAATGGCACTCTGATTATCTAAGAAAATGTCAAAAAATTTTAGAGATACAAATAAAGTATGTAGGAGGAAAATAGCATGATGACTAAGGTTTGCTTTTAAATTCCTTAACAAGAAAGAAAATGATAAGGATAAAATATGATAGATAAAGTAACTGTTGCAATACCTTGATAATTGTTAATTACAAGTGAGGGAAATATGGAGGGATTGCTTTTGAGTATGTGTGAAAATTTTCATAGTCATTTAAAAAAAAAATAAGAGAATTTGAAATAATGTTATTGCTCCTAAGAGAGATTATAAGGAAGAAACTCAAAGTTCTAGTTTCATCTAATTTTGCTTTTGATTAAATATTAATATTACATCTCAAAAAATATTCCTTAAATAATATTTCTCTAGCTCAAAAGTACTAACATGGCAAAGTGTGCAAAAACAGAGAAACTTACAGGGTGCTGAGGCTGTTGGGAGGCTTAAGGGAAGGACAGCCAAATCTGAAGGGCTGTTTGACATTGGTGCATTTGATATCTGTTTCTCATGTTTGAAAGCAACTGCATGAGGACTTAATGCTCTGAACTTTTGCAGCCATCTTCAAACCATAAAAGGGCAAGGGAACTGTGGATAGTATCCATGACCTCATTGACTCTCTGCTTCAATGCCAACAATTATCAGTCCACGAATTTGTTCTTATATGAGAAGACTTCCCCTTCTTGAGTAAACACTCTCAGTCATGTAGTCCGACACTTGCAACTCAAAGCCGTCTTAATCGATAATACCCTAAAACAGAAAATGCTAATATAAATCTCTAGGTACTGTTGATTAAAAAATAAGGGCAATTGTAGATGCCCTTTCCAGGGGTATTAGAAATGAATGTTATTTAAAGGAAAAATAAGTCTAGGACCAGCTAAAGAAGAAACTTATTTGCAATATCTAAATTTAACTTCCATTATCTGTTTGTCTGTTGATGGACACAGGTTGATTCCACAACCTGGCTATTGTAAATAATGCTGCAATGAACCTAAGAGTACAAATATTTCCTTGACATGCTGATTTCATTTTCTTTAGATGGATTGTTGGAAAATGTGGTATTTATACACTATGGTATATTGAATACTATTCAGCCTTAAAAAAGAAAGAAATCTTGTCATTTGGGACATGAATGAACCTGTGGGACATTATGTTAAGTAAAATAAGCCAGATACGAAAAGATAAATACTTCATGTTTTCACTCATGTGAAATCTAAAAAAAATTGAATTAATTAAAGCAGAGAGTAGAATGGGGATTACCAGACCCTGAGGGGTTGAGTGAGTAAGTGGTGGAAATGCTGGTCGGAGGACACAATTTTCAATTAGACAAGAGAAATAAGATCAGGAGATCTATTGTACAAAATGGTGACTGCAGCAAATAACAATGTATTATACACTTGAAAACTGTTAGAAGAGTAAATTTTAAGTGTTCTCACCACAGATAAATGTGTAGGATGATATGTATGTTATTTAGCTTGATTTAACCATTCATATATTTATATTTCAAAATGTCATATTGTATACCATACATACACACAATTTTTGTCAATTAAAAATAAGAAAAAAATTAAAAATAATCTAAACTTTCAGAAATATTAGTGAATTTATAAAGTAATTAAATTTCAAGCATATCCAGAAATAAAAGGATTAAATGGCTATCAAGGAATCACCTGGCTCCAGCTTCTGCCTTCAGATAGCTAGGTGTAACACGGTCATCGTACGATGAATTTACTAAAGATTTAGAATCTAAATATCATTCCTAAAGTTTACACAGGATGATTAGTTAGTGCGAAAAGCATGAAATTTGGAGCCAGATATTCCTGTACTAGGTCCAGAATCTACTACTTGTTTTTTGACATTGACAAGTTACTAAATTTTCTGAGCCTCAATTTCTTTATCCTTAAAATAAAATAAAATAAACACTTTCCAAGGTTTTTGTGAAGACGGAGTAAGACAATATACAAAAAGGGCTTAATTTCAAACCTTATTTCAAATTTACAATAATCAAACGTGTGGTATTGGCATAAAGACAGATACATAGAGCAATGTAATAGAATAGAGAACCCAGAAATAAACCCTCATACATGTGAAAAAAAATGATTGTCAGCAAAGGTGTCAAGACCATTCAGTGGGAAAAGAATAGTCTTTTAACAAACAGTGTTGAAAAAACTGGATATCTACATGCAAAACAATGAAGTTGGATCCTTATACTATACAACATACAAAAATTAACTCAAAGTGGACAAAGTCCTAAAGAGCTAAAACTGTAAAATTTTTAGAAGAAAACATAGGGAAAATATTTATTATACTGAATTTGGCAATTTTTTTCTTGGATATGACACCAAAAGCATAGGCAATGAAAGAAAAATAGATAAATTAGACTTTAACAAAATTAAAAGTTTTACATATCAAATGACACTATTAACTGAGTAAAAAGGCAACTCATAGAATGGGAGAAAATATTTGCAAATCATATATCTGAAGAAAGATTCATATTCAGGATATATAAAGAAACCCTATAACTCAATGACAGAAACAGCAACCCAATTTTAGAAATGGACAAAGGATATGAATGAACATTTCTCCAAAGAAGATATACAAATGATCAATACACAATGAAAAGATGTTCAACACCACTAGTTACCAGGCAAATGCAGACCAAAATCATAAGACATCATTTCACAGCCATTAGGATGTGCAGTAATAAAAAAACAGAACGTAACTAAGGATTGTTCAAGATGAGGAAAAATTGGAACCTGTGTGCCCTGTTGCTGAGAATGTATAAAGGTGCAGCCACTGTGGAAAACAGTATAGTGGCTCCTCATTAACACATGAAGTATCTTCAAAAAGTTCATGGAAAAATGCATATTATGAAATCTATGCATGGATTTTAATTTTTTTGCACCAAAATAAACTTGTACTAACTTGTTATAACATGTCTGAACAGGATTTAGTTTGAAGCTCTAAGAAGGATAAGACATCAGTTTGAAAAGAGCAACATGAATTCTGATAAAACTGAAACAAAAAAAAAAATCAAATTTATGGTGAAGCTTGGATGGAAGAATGGTGAACTTATTGACACTTTACAAAACGTTAGTGGGGATAGTGTCCTTCAGAAATCAGCACTTTATAAATGGACGGCTCATTTTGAGAAGGAATGAGATGATGCCGAAGATGAAGCCTATAGCAGCAAACCATCCACATCAATTTGCCAGGAAAAAGGCATCTTTTCCATGCCCTAATTGAAGAGGACCAATGATTAACAGCAGAAAGAATAGCCAACATCATAGATATTTCAACTGATTCAGCTTACACAATTGAGACTGAAAAATTGAAGTTATACACACTTTCCACTCACTGGGTGTCAAAACTGTTGTGCCCACATCAACTGCAGACAGGAGCAGAGCATTCAGCGAAAATTTTAAATAAGGGGGAATCACAATCGTGCAGTATTTCTTTGAGAAATTGTAACAGGAGATGAAACATGACTTTACCAGTACAATTCTGAAGATAAAGCGTAGTCAAAGTAGTGGCTACCAAGAGGAAGAAGTGATCCAGAGAAAGCAAAAGTGAACCAGTAAAGAGCAAAGGGTATGACAATAGTTACTTAAGATGCTCAAGGCATTTTGCTTGTTTATTTTCTGAAGAGCCAAAGAATGACATCTTCTTACTATGACAGTGTATTATTTTTTTTTTTGAGACAGAGTCTCACTCTTTTTGCCCGGGCTAGAGTGAGTGCCGTGGCGTCAGCCTAGCTGACAGCAACCTCAAACTCTTGGGCTCAAGAGATCCTCCTGCCTCAGCCTCCTGAGTAGCTGGGACTACAGGTATGCATCACCATGCCCAGCTAATTTTTTCTATATATTTTTTGTTGTCTGATTAATTTCTTTCTATTTTTAGTAGAGACGGGGTCTGGCTCTTGCTCAGGCTGGTTTTGAACTCCTAAACTCAAACGATCCGCCCGCCTCGGCCTCCCAGAGTGCTAGGATTACAGGCGTGAGCTACCGCGCCAGGCCTATGAGAGTGTTTTGAGAATGTTAGCCAAAGCTTTATCAGAAAAACACCAAGGAAACTTCACCAGAGAGTCCTTCTGCACCACAATAATGCTGCTCATTCCTTTCCTCAAACAAGGGCAATTTTGTGAAAATTTCAATGGGACATCATTAAGCATCCACTTTACAGTCCTGATTTGGCTTTTTCTGACTTTTCTGTTTCCTAATCTTACAAATATCTATAAAGGAAACTCATCTTTCTAGAGTTAATAGTGTAAAAAAGACTTCATTGACATGAGTAAATACCCAGAGCCCTCAGTTCTTAAGGCATGGAATAAATGGCTGGTATCATTGCTTACAAAAGTGATTTTTTTTTATTTACAGTGTGTGTATTTAACCAAGAACTCATAAAATGAATATATAAATATAGCTCAAAATAATTTTAAAATAAAAGATAGCCTATTATTTTCTTTCTTATTGATTTTTATTTTATTATTTAAATTTTATTTCAAAATATCATGAGGGTACAAATGTTTTTGGTTGCACGGGCCACTTTTGTGATGCTTGAGTCATGGCCATAAGTGTGCCAATCACCCAAATAGTGTTCATTTTACCTGTTAGATAGGTTTTCATGTATTCCCTCCTCCCCTTCCCCCCAATTGATTTCCACTGGATTTTATTTCCCTCTTGCACATGTGGGCTCATCGGTTAGTTCCAATTTAATAGTAAGTACATGTGGTGTTTGTTTGATACTACACTTAAGATAATGGTCTCCAGTTCCATTCAAATTGTTGCAAAAGGCATTTATTCATCCCTTTATATGGCTAAGTAGTATTTATGGTATTATATACATATACCACATTTTGGGAATCCACTTACGAATTGATGGGCACTTCAGTTGATTCCACATCTTTGTAATTGTGAATTGAGCTGCAATAAACATTTGAGTGCAGGTATCTTCTTGATAAAATGACTTCTCTTACTTTTGGTAGATACCCAGTAGTGGGAATGCTAAATCAAATGGTAGGTCTACATTTAGTACTTTGAGGAATCTCCATACTGTTTTCCATAGAGGTTGCAGTCCCAACAACAGTGTATAAATGATCCTTTCTCTGTGCGTCCACACCAGCATCTATTAATTTTGGACTTTTTAATAAAATCCATTTCAATTGGAAGGAAATTCTAGCACATGCTACAACATGGATGTATCTTGAAAACCTTATGTTAAGTGAAATAAGCCAATCGCAAAAGGATAAATATTTTATGATTCCATTTATACATAAATTAGAGTATTCAAATTTATAGAGTCAGAAAGCGGAATGGTAATTGCCAGGACCTGAGGGGCAGGGGAAATGGAGAATTGGTGTTTAATAGGTAAAGAGTTTCAGTTAAGAAAGGTGAAAATATTCTGGAGTTGGATGGTGGTGGTTGCACGACAAGGTGAATGTGCTTACTGCTACAAAACTGTACCCTTAAAATGATTAAAATTGTGCAATTTTATGTTATGTATATTTTGCCACCACAAAAATGTGCTTCTCTGTATCTTGCCATGTGAAGAATCAAACATTTTGTTATGAGATACAAGAGGAGAGAGGAATGGGAGGTGGAGAGGAACATAAGATAGAGCCTTGATCAACCATATTTAAAAGGAAGATGGCATTTTAATTTTGAAGCATGACATTTTCTTCAGGGTTTACTTCAAATTTTCAATTTAGTTAGCTAGGCCTATAGTTGCTTTCACTGCATTTTCCCCACAGATTTTAGGAATATCATTTCTACCTTTGAAATCTATTTACACAGATCATGGTAAGTCTCATTCTCTCATTTTATTAGTCAGGGTTCTTCATTAATTTAGGAAATTGTTTGTTCAATAAAGACCTATATTATTTGATAATGGTCTCCAAATCCTCTGGATTATGGCAGGGATTTTACTTTGTAATAATCTCCCACGAGAACTG
The DNA here is from genome assembly GCA_963575035.1 of Avahi laniger. NCBI lineage: Eukaryota > Metazoa > Chordata > Mammalia > Primates > Indriidae > Avahi > Avahi laniger. The sequence continues at coordinate 28,896 of CAUYSK010061448.1, read as the reverse complement.
GCCAAACAGCTGTGGAAGCAAGAGAGAGCAACAGGGGCAATCGTATTCTTTAAAGCACAGCAACAACGGCCTGAAGCCTACCAAAATGAATCTTTTCTGCATTTCACTGGTAAGTTTCTTTATTTGCACCATTTATAGTCTCATTTTTATTTTATTGTGTCAGATAAAAGAAATGAAATTAGTGTATATGCTAAACTTTCTATGAGATGATATTGATACATTTAGCATCTTATAAGGAAGTTCACATCAGAAAGAACAGAGAGAAAGAATGCTTTCATAAAAGCGCGTACACCAACTCTATTCAAAGGCAAGTTATTTTAAAAAACATTTATCTACAACAACTACTAGTTATTTAACACTGCGATGCTGAATTTCTAAGTATAATATTCTGTGAAGAGTATTTGTGAAAAATTATTTTCTTCTATTTGTTATGCGTATGAGAAAAATTTTTGCAAAATATACAGCCTTTATGTTACATGCTTTGCTTTCAGACATCCCAGGAATCAAAATTTCTTCTTTGTTGTTTGAGTAATGAATTCCATTCAATGTCGGCTTGGTTAAACTTCCATGGAGACAGTTTTCTGAGTTACACTGCACTGTAAATGCAAGGTACAATAGATTAATCCAGTCCTGGAGATGTGCTTACTCAAGAGTATAAGCACCTCTCAAATTCTTTTTTACATTATTACTTTTTTTTCTTTAGCATGAAGTGAAAGTTATCAGGTAGTCATAGATCTAGAAATATTTTATAACTCTAACCTGCAATTGTGACCATCTGCCAATGCTTAAAAATGGATTTCAAAAATAATTTTATTCATTTCTATCTATGTTTACAGCAGGGCATTATGCCTATTCATTGGTTTTTCAAGATGTCGATGGGAGATCCCTCTCATTTGGGAAAATAAAATGGTCTACTTTTGATGTTTGTTTTCTTTCCAAATTGCAAATAAGATTAACATAAGCAGTAGAGATGGTGCTGACATACGTTGTAATACCTAAACAGGAGGTATTTTCAGCCAAGATAAGGGATTTAATCTTAGAGCATCTTGAAAAATAAAATGCAATTGTGAGTTGGGAGAGGCTGAATCATCAAGTTCGGTTTGCCTATATAGTCCAATTTACAAAATAACTGCCAGCTCTCAACTTTGCTTTGTTCCATATGAATCTGACTGTAGAAATCCCATTTCAGGTGATTTAAGTGGTATTGTGCATTCTTTTCAAGTTGATCTAAAAGAGCTATATGTGGTTTATATGAATATACTTCCCATGGAAATAGGCAGGATAGCATCAAAGATGATTGTGTTCTGAAATCATTTTGAATGGTAATATAATCAGTATGCTAATGTTTCTATAACATAACATGGTTCAGCATAGCATGACATACATTTGTAATCCTGACACTAAAGACATACAATCATACAATGAGTTTGATTGTCTTTCTCTGTGATGTACGGACGGGCGCACATACTCAAAAAGAAGTGCTTCGAAGTCTTGGCTCATGGACTCTATATGACTGTAACAACTCTTTTCCGTCTTTTAAAGTTGTCATTAAGAAGTTACATACATGCTCAGAAACATATTTGATTAGACTGAACTGAACCATTAAAAATGCAGGACTATTTTGATAAGCATTCCAAAGTTTACATGTTATCAAAATTAATTGCTTTAATAAGAAAATGTACACAAAGTACTTCAAAAAAATCAAAACTATTTTAGGTGTGTTTTGTTCCTTTTCACAGAGTAAATAAGTAAAATAATTTAGCATGTGGGTTCTCAACCAGGGTGTTATGACACTCTACTGTACTGTTATGAGCTGTGAAAAAGGGGTGAGATTATAGCTTTTGCCAGGAATTTATGCATAATCCAAAACATATTTTATCTGTGCCTGTAGGAATGTGAACATATGGGACATCACATTTAAGAAAAGAGAATAAAAACCACTGATTTAGTGGAAAGAAAGATTACTGAATTAAAAGATGAAAGTATATGTAAATATATTGACCTTTAAATCTCTGGGAAACGTGATCTTAAATATTAAGTATCACATAAAGATTACCAATAAGGAAAGAATGAAAGAGTTAAACATTCTTTTATTTAAGTGTAAGGGGAAATTGTAAATCTTTTAGTGAATGGAATTTTTAAGAGAAATATAAAGGCAGAAACTTAATGAACTACCCGTTTTGAACCAAGGATACTATAAATAATCCATTAAAGGTGATTGCTATGAGTCTGGATCTATAAACTTGAAATGGGATCTATCTTTCAAAAGGGAGGCAGAAATACCCTTTTATATATGCCAATCTGACTCCACAATTTTTCTTAGAGTTTTACGTGGTGATGAGGCTTTTAGAAAGCTTGCTCATTTGAAGAAAGGTGATTTTCTTGTTAAGCTCATCATTTACTTATTGAGTTTAACATGACTTTGTAACCCATGAGGTTACAAATCAATTATCCCTGTACCATTTCTTCAGTGATTTGAAATGCTGCCTCTATCTTTATTTGGATTTTCTATTTTATCCCATTGGTTTATCTCTACCCCTTTCCTTTTCCTTGTTCTTTTAAAAGCTACTGGAATAATTCTAATGCCGAGTAGACATTTTACTCAGAAGAACACCCCTTGCTTGTCTTTCTTCAAAATCTGGACTTTCTAAGTCTTTTTTCTTTTATATAAATTTAGGAAATATTTTCAAATTATGTGAAAATCTTTGATGGGATTTTGATTAAAATGGATTTGAATTTTAAGCATCATTTTAAGGGGAAATTGACTTTATTATGGTGTTGCGTCTTCTCATCCACAAACATTTATAGCTCTTCATTTATCCAGTTCTTTCATGGCCTTTAATGATGTTTTATAATTTTCTCTACAAAAATTTTTACACATCTTTTGTTAAGTTTATTGCTAGGGGCTTAAGAATTTTGGCTGCCATTATAAATATTTTTTCCAAGTTCTTTTTTTTTGATGATTTATAGGTACATTATTAATTTTAGATATATTAATATGCAAATAAATAATTTTGCTGAATTTAAAAAGTTCCGGCAGTCTTTGCTCTTCTCAGATTTTCTATGCAAATAATCTGTAATTTTTTCTCTTCTTTAGCAATTGTGCTATTCTCAAATTCTTTCTCTAACATTGGCAAGCAAGAATGCTATGATTGCAGTCATCTTAGTCACATTTCTAATGTCATATAATTACTTTTCATTCAGACTTATCAAGATTTTTGTTAAATTACACTAATCAGGTTAAGAAATTCCTATCTTTTCCCAATTTGCCAATTTCCCAAGTTTTTTTTCATGGATAAATGTTAAAATTTTCAAATGCCTGAGAATATTTATTGAGATAAACTTTCTTTGTAATATATTTAATGTATAATTGAATTTTGACACATTCTTACATTCCTATATTAAACTTTGATTGGTCATGATGTATTTTTATATACACTGGTAAATTTAATTTTGTTGACTTTTATTTAGGATTTTAAAACTATGTTAATAAGTAAAATTGATCTGTTGTTTTCTTGCATGCACAAGAAAATTCCAAAATTCTCTTTTCTAGAATTCCTATTAGTTTTATGTTGTCATCTCTCTCCACTTTACCCTCCACACTTTTATCTGCATGTTTCTTGTATTTTCAATTTATCTTTCCATGCTGCTCTCTGGGTGAACTTGTCAACATTTTCTAATTCTCTCTTATGAGAGGGTGAGAGTTCATTTCAATTTTTGATTATTTAATACAGATTTCTGTTATTATATTATTCATTTTCAAGACTTTTTAATTACTTGGTTTTTGTTTCTATTTAGTGGTTCCTGTTTCATTTCTGTCTGTTTTGATTTCATCATAAATTATTTATTTTTAATCAGATATTACTCTTTCATTTAGCTCTGTGAAGATCATAAATATTCTTTCTTAAATTATCTCTCCATCTGTTTTATGATTTTAATTTAATCTGGAATGAAATGGTTTTATTTTCAGATTGTCAATTCCGTTGGCTGTCTTTCTCAACATTTGATCTCTTCGTGTGTTTTGGCTAATTTGGAATGACAACTTTCTCTCTCTTTCTCTCTCCCCCGACCCCCACCTCAGCTTCTTCACTTTTCACATTTCTTCATCTACTTGTGAGGCATAAATCTCAAGTCTCCGTGATGCTTGAATTTAAAACTAGGGCTTACATTTCTTGCCCAGAGTTCTCACTAAAAGCTGATATGTGGTATACTACTGATTTAGCCACTAAACCATTGGTAACTTATTTCGTATCCCATATTGCTGTCTGTGTTGTTTAATTTTGCTTTTGTGGCCCATAAGCAATAGCCCTAGCAGGTGTTGACAGAAGCTTTTTACATCCTCCTTTTATAGCTGTGAATGTTGCTGTAGCCCTTGGATTTCATCACGGAGTTTCCCCTATGTGGAGGACATCTATTTCATGCTATCCCACAAAGGCTTAAGATCTGGTCAATGTTGCCTGTTTCTTAATAGGCCCCAAGTTTTGATTTTACTCACTACCTTGTGTTTCTGTTAGGTTTTGGGTTTCCCTACAATTTGTGGATTTTACAGCACCCATATCTTACTGAGGTCTTCATAATTTTCCCAATAATTTGTCATGTGTTTGGAACAAGATGTACTTAAACTAGAAAATTGCAAACCACATTGGCTGGAAGTTCTTAAGGTAGACAATGCATTCAATCTTTACTTTGCTTAATAAAATACCTTTTTAAAGATGAGAACATTTTTAATGAAATATACTGCACTACATTTTAAAAATCATTTCAAGAAAGAAGCCTTTTTCATAATCTGGGAGACTTCCATATTGATGACACCATTATCAGCACCATCAGTTAATATGTCTAAAAAGTTTCAATATACTGATTATATATGTCTCTCCTTTAATACTGCTTCTAGATGATGTCATAAGTAGACCAATTCTGCCTAACAAAGGAAAACAAACACATCAATTCAGTTAATAAGTTTGTGTCCCAAATACAAGAAAAGTTACAATATAGTTCACAATAGTTTAAAATCCAAACTCATATGTTTTTAAATTCATTATTCCATAAAATGATGAAAACACATAAACTATATTATTTATTAGCATAAATATTCTAAACATTAATATTAATCCCTCGACTCTACTTATAAAACACGTTTGCTATTTGAAGGCTTATATCGTATTCATTTTATCCTTACAGCTCTTCTGTGAGGTGAATGAAACTGCTGTTTTACAATTCAGAAAGCTGAAGTACAGCAGATTGTGTTTCGTATACAAGAATGTGGTACTAATTAAAGGCACACATGTGACTAAAACCTGTGTCAAACACAGTTTATCAGTGTCTCCAATAGGGCCTTATTTAGACTTTGAACTTGATGTCTCAATCATGCTTCCTGAGGAATCCCATCATTTTGTACATGCCTCCTCAACATTTAGAATATGGTTTAAATTCCAGGCTCTATAATAACTGGCGAGAGTGCCTTTCTTTATGGTGCTATTCCTTGTTGAAAATTAGCATACCACATAACTCTTCATCTCTGTGCCCAGGAAAATTTAGATGTGGTACTATATAAAGGTGGGAAGATATATTAGGTGCCTTTTCAAGGACAATAGTTATCCTGTTATTTCTTCACTCATAAATCTCTGTATTTTAGGAGGGCTCTATGGATAACTTATATGAACCAATCCCAGAGCAACAAGCTAACCAAGAGAGCATCTCTGGTACAGCCAGTTCTATCTCTCCCTTTGAAGAGAGTGAACAAGCACACAACAATCTCTTCGTGGTGAGTGAAGCAAATGTTTTGAATGGATTTCTTCTCTGTTATATATTTACAATAACTTGCTCAATAATACCTGTTAATATGCAAAAATCCACTATTTTAGAAAATTTTTCCTTTACTTTTAATTTCTCATTTTTCTTCATTGTTGTCTCTCTTATGATTTTGGCTTATTAATATGAACCATCATTTATTGAGTATATATTAGGTATTATATTAGGTATATTATATAAGTTAACTCAATATTCAAAGCAATCTTATGACATAAAAATAATTATACATTTCCTACAAGAGAAGTGTAGCATTTGTCAATTTCCGTGGTGAAAATACTCCCACCATGGCTGATTTTAACTGACGATTCAACTATAGGCTTGCAATATCTGAATATTTAATGATTAAGTATCTCAAGTGCTGACTCCAGCACATCACTGGCTGCTTTCAAAGCCTATGCTCTAACCACTTTACTAAACTGTTTCTTGAATTTATGGAAACACACCATCAACTTACAAAATGTGAGTGTTACAGAATGGAAACGCAAATCATTTTTGTGAATTATCTTTAAAATAACTAGACACAGAGTACTCTGCACTATGCAAAATTGTCCCTGTTCCCATTTAACAGTGCCAGCTATTCTAACTCCAAGTCAATTGCACTGTATTTAAAATACAGTTGACCTCTGACCAACACAAATTTGAATTGCACGAATTCACTTATACCACAGATTTTTATTCTGCCTCTATCACCTCTGAGACAGGAAGACCAACCCCTCCTCTTCCTTGTCCTTCTCAGCCTACTCAACCTGAAGGCCACAAGGATGAAGATATTTGTGACGATCCACTTACACTTAATAAATAGTAAATATATTTTCTCTTCCTTATGATTTTCTAAATAACATTTTCTTTTCTCTAGCTTACATTACTTTAAGAATACAGTATGTAATGTATATAACATACAAAATATGTGTTAAGGGACTATTGATGTTTCTGGTAAGACTTCTGGTGAAGAGTAGATTCCTAGTATTAAGTTTTGGGGGAATCAAAGTTATATACAAATTTCAACAACATAGGATTCGGCATTTCCAATTCCTGTGTTATTCAAAAGTCAGCTGTAATTCCATACTAATAAACTTACTTTGTTTCTATTGTGGCTTAGGACAATATAAAATAGCCTATGCCTACTACAAATAAAGAACTTCATTATATTTATAGATTTATATTACCCCCTGCCCTTCTAATCACACTTTTCCCTGATAGTGATGCAAACGATCAATATTAACTATCATTTATTCAATCCCTTCTTTTTTGTAAGGCACTACACTAGTTAATGTGTATGTATGAAATTATTGTGTTTATTCTCACAGTAATTTTTAGAGAGGTGTAGAAATGTTGAGAAAGGTGAAATAACTTGTCCACTTAAAAAGAGGATGAGCCAGTATTCAAACTCAGATCTTTTTTACTCTAAGAAAGGGTTACAACAAAGCACTTTTTTTTTTCTTTTGAGACAGAGTCTCACTCTGTTACCCTGGCTAGAGTGAGTGCCATGGCCTCAGCCTAGCTCACAGCAACCTCAAACTCCTGGGCTCAAGGGATCCTCCTGCCTCAGCCTCCCGAGTAGCTGGGACTATAGGCATGCACCACCATGCCCTGCTAATTTTTTCTATTTTTAGTTGTTTGTACAATTTCTTTCTATTTATGGCAGAGACGGGGTTTCGCTCTTGCTCAGGCTGGTCTCGAACTCCTGAGCTCAAATGATCCGCCCGCCTCGGCCTCCCAAGCAGTTTTAAGTTTTGCACCTACCTTCACACATACCTATTTTGTTCTTTGAGTACATTGAAAACTGCTTATTGTCATAGCTTACAAAAAGTTTCTGTTTCCCAGAAGCTTACAGCAACTAGAAAGCAATGTTAGGAATAAGTTAAATAAGTCTCTGTAAAGTAGAAATTAACAAAAAAATATTTTTAATGCAGTGGAAACTCTTCCTTCAACTCTACACCTTTTTCAATATCCATAGGATGTTGATGTTGACAGACATGTGTAAGAGGAGGCAATGATGTATGGTGTACATTAATGTGAGACAGATAAACCATTGACGCAGAGGCTGTCAGTTGACCTTGTTAAAGGTTTGTAAGCATTTTCACCCTATAATTTAAAAGAAAAATTGAATAGGCTAAAAATCTTGAAGATGTTTCCTTAAATATGTGAGTTTAATAAGTATGCATGAAAAATAAACAAGTTCACGGTCAATTAGTTTACCAGAATTTTTTCAAACTTCACTTATATTGCAAAAGTAGATGAGAATAATAAAAACATGATTTAAGTGGCTATAGCTCTCTCTGTTGCTATAGCTCTCTCTCTCTGTTTCAGCATTTAATTAAAAATGTATGTATGAATATATAATACTGAAAATTTAGTTCAACCATTGAGTCCACCATTTAATTGTTGAATTATGTCAATCTTATCAAATTATTATTGAAACTTATTATATTCCTTATGAAACCATTTCACAGCTTAGATAAAATAAATTCAGTCTTTTAATAATAAAACTAAAGATTTTAATTGTCTGCTTTCTTAGTATGTGTAGTTATTGGTTAGAGCTTTCCTGAATTTCTCTCTAAGCCTCTAAAGGATAGATTTTTTTTCCTCCTGGTATTTGCATTTCCTTTCCTCATCCCTAATTTAAGGAAAAAAAAGTTTTGAACCAGTTTTGACAGTATCAGAAAAAGATTATTTTATCTGGACTGGTTCTCTAGAAATATTAGGAAAACTGTAAAGTTAATAGAGTTATGCCACAAGCTCCCAATCCTCAACTCAAATGTGTTTGTAACCTTTCCAGAGAGGAGAGGTACTCTCAAAATTTCTAAAACCAATCTGACAGCATCTCTAGTTGTTACAGTGGAAATTATAGCCCATAATAAAAATAATGCCATTTGCCACATGAATTAAAAAAAATATCAAAATAAGAGAAAAATTTTTGGCCTTTTGGCTTCTCTTATGAAATATTTTCTTTTTTTTAATTTCAGCATATTACAGGGCACAAATGTTTAGGTTACATATAATGCCTTTTCCCCACCCAAGTCATAGTTTCAAGTGTGTCCATCCCCCAGATAGTGTGCACAGCACCCATTAGGTGTGAATATATCCATCTCCTCCTTCTCCCCACCTTCCCAACATGTGATAAATGTTACTACTAAATGTGCACGTAAATGTTGATCAGTTAATTCCAATTTGATGGCGAGTACATGTGGTGGTTGTTTTTCCATTCTTTTGATACTTCACTTAGTAGAATGGGCTCCAGCTCTATCCAGGATAATACAAGCGGTGCTGGATCACCATCGTTTTTTGTGGCTGAGTAGAACACCGTGGTACACACATATCATATATTTTATTTACACGTTTATTAGGAATTTTACTATTTGGATAACAAATAGTAGGTAGTTTCATAGATGAATATCATTCAGAATCTCAAAGGAAACGATCGAGCGTAGACCAATTTCACAATTAAGGATAGTAGAGGTGTTGGTGGTCAAGATGAAGTTTATTTTGAGGTTTTAAATGAAGAACATCATAAATAACCAGTTTGCATTCCAATTGCAATTTTGGGAAGGATCAGTAATGGAGAGCTGGTCCAAGGAAGAATCACTTTAAAAATGGGACTTTATTAAATCGTTTTTGAAAGAAGAATAATAAGTGATTCACTTGCAGTATATTAGCAAAGCCACAGAGTTTTTGAGGACTACTGACAAAATACAGTGGGTAAAAGTTGTATAGAGTGAGCAATCATACAAATAAATAAATGTACTGAAAGAAAATATAATAACATACTATCCTAACTAAAGATTGACTATTCATTATTACATCATTTTAATGTAGGCTGTAACTGCTTGATTCTGTGCCACCTTATTATGTCTGAAGATAATAATATATCTTGAATTAGAAAAAGAATGAGAATGCTATGGTTTAAATGTGTTCTCCAAAATTCATGTGTTACAAACTTAATCCCCAAATGCCACAATGTTGAGAGGTGGGACCTTTAAGAGGTGATTAAGTCCTAAGGGCTCTGCCCTTACGAATGAATTAATGTTGCTATCATGAGAGTGGGTTGGTTGTAAAGTAACTTCGTGTCCTTCTCTTGCTCTCTCTCTTTTGTCCTCTCTTGCTCTTCTGCCTTCTGCCATGGGATGACACAGTAAAAAGGCCCTCACTAGATGTAGCACCTTAATCTTGGTCTTCCCAGCTTCCGGAACTGTGAACAAATAAATTCCGTTTGTTATAAATTATCCAGTCTCAAGTATTTTGTTACAGCAGCACAAAATGGACTAACACAGAGAACACAAAATATTTTTCTCTCTGCCAATTTGGGGTTAACTGGATCAAGCCTGAATTATCTGGTTTGCCGTCTATGTTGACTGAAGTAAGCAAATAATTGTCAATTTTCCACTTCATTTTGTATCTAATAAACTGATAAGAAATTTGAGCCTTCTCAAAAATGTGCTCAAATGTGTGTCAGAAGCAATGTTCTTATTATTTATATCTTGCATATAGTGGTCACTCAATAAATATTTGTAAGCTAAATGAATGGGTTAGTGAAGGTTCATTACTCAAGCTACAGTCTTAATAATAATGGAGAGCCAATGATGCAGTGTCTAAAAGTATGAGCTTTGGAAGTGGACAGATATGAATTCTCATTCCAGCTCTGCCACTTACAAGTTATACGACCTTGGATAGCTGCTTGAATTCTTGGAACCTAAATTTCCTTCCACTGTAGAATGAGGAGAATAATCCTTTGTATAAGTTCAATGAAGTTCGATTGTGGAGAACAGAATCTATTCCTGCTAATGTAAGTAGGAAGGGTTTAGCACAGAAGTTGGAGAACTATCAGAAGGGCTGATGTTTCATACTCTAGAACAGGGATTTCAAATTACAGCCTGAGGCAACCTATAATTGTACTGACTATGAGCTAAGAATGGCTTTTACATTTTTAAAAATTTGTTTAAAAACAAAAACAAAAATAAAGGAAACAATAGAATGCAATATAAACTGTCTGTGGCCCACAAACCTAGAATAATTCTATCTGGCTTTTCACATTTGTTAACCTCTGCCTTAGACCTTGAAATGTGTCTAGTTCAAATGCAGATGGCAAGTAAGTGTAAAATATATACCATATTTTAAAGACTTCATATCAAAAAATAGTATAAAATAGCTTATTAATAATTTTATGCTGATTATTTGTTGAAATGATAATACTTGAGATATATTAGGTAAAAATGAAATTTCACTCACTTCTTTTAACATGGCTACTAAATGTGGCCCCCACTTTCTCATCCCACCTTCTGAATTTCACGGGAATGTATGTGTTTTGCAAAATATAAATCATGTCTGTTACCCAAGCTTTAAAGGAACTTGTGGAATGTGGTTTTCAACTTTCCAGCCTTTGCATAGAGGAAGACACATCAAAGGGGAACTGGGGACATATTTTTAAGTGTCCAGTCTACGAGGTTCGCCACCCTTCCCTCCCAGAGTCTTTTAATCATTATATTGGCATCACCATTCTCAAAAAATAAAAACAAACAAAAAACAGTGCCCTCTCGTCACTGGAACTCTTCTGCAAAGGGCATGAAGGATGGCTGGCTTTCTGAAGGCAGCTCTCCTTTGTTTCTAGAGAAAATAATTTGTATCATCCTTACCCCAGATTCACAGTTTTATGCTAACATTTAAAATGAGTTGTATATAACAACTCCTCTGCAAAACTTGGTTCTTGTAAAGTGTTACTAAACTAACCCTTTTTGGTTTTTTTCAGTTAAGATAGAGGAGAATAACCAAAAAAGCAAAACTATTTAATAGCATTGTATTATTAACAGAAAATAAATCATAAACAAAGAGGTGCTGCACAAAAGTCTTTGCTGCAGCTTCTGGCCGTCATTCTCAATGGCAGGCGAACTTCAGATCACCTAAACACAGGAACAGGGTCCAAACCCCACTTTGTCCCTATTGCATTACAAAAAACTGGTTACAGCAGCCCTGTTTATTAGAAATATAATGTGAATATTATACATCAATTTATATATATTGAATTTTATATATTCTAGTAGTCACTATGAAATTTTTTTAAAATGTGAAATTTTAATAATTAATTGTATTTAAGCCACTATATCCAAAATATTATCATTTCATAAGTAATATAAAAATTAGTGAGATATTTTATATTCTTGTTTTTAAACTATTATGAAACTTTGAAATCTGGTGTGTATTTTATACTTAGCACATCTCAATCTAGCTGCTGAAATTTCAATGGCTAAAGTGAAATCAGTCCCAGTGAAATATTTTTTTTTACACATTGTTGGTTTTAAAATTCAAATGAAATTAAATTTAGTTTCTAAATTTTAATCAGCCACATATTAAGTGCTCAATAGCAACGTGAAGCTACGGATGGCTTCCATATTGGACAAGGTAAGATTAGAGGCTTGAAACTGCTGATGATATTCAGGTGCCAAAGTACCGGGTAATATCAATTTTCCACTTCATTTAGGGATGTATAGATATTAGACTATAAAAATACTTGATGATAAGGATTTAAGTATACACTTTTAGAAAGAGCATAAATAAAAAAGTCTAATAATATTTGATAATAAATATTTAGTTTCATGCTTTTAAAAAGAGATACAGTGGTAGGAAACAGGTGTTTACCAATGAGGAAGCTGAGATTAGTACCTTGACTGCAGTGACAGATGGAGTCAAGGCTGGAGTTCTGGCTTCCCAAACACTCATCTTGTTCTTTGGTCTCTGCCACAAGTGTGTGTGTGCGTGTGCGTGTGTGTGCGTGTGTGTGTGTGTGAGAGAGAGAGAGAGAGAGAAAGGGAGTCATGAACATGTACACCAGAGTGGGAGAGACCGGGAGAGGGATGAATGGGAGAGTAGGTTTTTGGGAGATGAGAAGTGAGGAGGAGAGAAAACAGTAGGAGAAAGAACTCAGCCTTATAATATATGTGCTGAATATAGTCTGATACCTAGAGGACAAAGCAGAAAAAACTTGAAATGAGCAATGAAGTTAATAGACTTGAATTTTACTTCTGCTCCCAGACTGGGAACTATATGTCTTTGGAAATGTTATTGAACTTCTCTGACTCTAAGTTTCTGAGCAATAGAAAATGGATAAAAATGTCTGTCTCTTGGTTTGTAGTGAGGAGCAAGTGTTATAACAAATGTTAAGCACCTGGCATAGTGCATGTTAATGATCATTTCCCTTCCTCCTGAAAACCATCACACTGGGGCAGAGCGATCTTTTAATTTAATACCCTTGATTAAATGACTTTATGTCAAACTCTCACTTGAGCTTGAATGTCGTTTTAAAATAACTGCTCAAAATAATTTGTAATCAACACTCCTTACCTTAAAAATATTGATTTTTTTCCAGGCTGGACAAGAAGAAGCAACAGGATTTATTGTTGATGTGCATCAGAAACCTGAGATTTTAATCTCCAGAAATTGCCTCAAACACTAGGTTTAGGTAATGTTTGCCAATTCAGCCTTAGATTTCCCACCACCTGTAGACAGCTGTAAACAAGAAAATCTATCATAGTAATATTTGCTCATCAGGATTGTCTTTTCCTTTTTAACTTAAATGTTTTTCAATGCAAGTTTAATTTTTTATATACTCACTCATCAACATTCTGCACTGATAAAAAGCACTGGAGAAATCAACTAAATTGTTCCCAGCTACCACATGTTAATGAGAGAGTAACATAGCAGATTCAAGCATAGTTTTAAAGACAAACAATACAATGCATGTCTAACAGTTGGTTAGAGCTCAGCACTAATGAGGCCAAGGTCAAGGGTTTAAGCCCCTTACGGCTGGTTAGTTTTGCTCTATTTCATAGTCACTGGCAGCACCCATGACCCCAGCCAGCTGCCATTGATCATTAAGGAGTCTGGGTTGGAGGACAGGAGGCACCAGCACAAAGCCATTATCGGCTATGAGAGGAGCAACTCAAAGTAAGAACTACCCTGCTTCATTTGTGCATGAAGATTTTCCTTCACTATAATCAGCCTTAGGCCACCAGGTACAATTTTCATCTTTCAACTTAGGATAATTTATGGAATAAAGAAAGAAAACTGAGTTCTCACCCTGGCTTGGTTCCTGAATAGCACTGAGTAAGTCATTACCTTGTCTGGAACTTAGTTTCCACCTCTATAAAATAAAAGGGTTAGAATAGATATTTTCTAAGGCCCCTTGTTGCTCTAAAATGGTTCCATGAATACATTTAAGATTTTTGAAAAGAAGGTTGTGTTCAACATTAAACACTGTTATTTTCCTTTTGCTACTGCAAAAGGCTGAATTCTATGATGGCTTCCAAGGAACGCCACTGTATTAGTCAGGGATCTCTAGAGAAACAGAACTCATAGGATGTGTGTTTGTGTATGTATGTGTGTGTGTGTGTGTCTGTATATATAGACAGAGAGATTCATTTTAAGGAATTGGATTATACAGTTGTGGAGGGTAGCAAGTCTGAAATTTGTGGGACAAGCTGGCAGGCAGGAGACCCAGGGAAGAGTTGATGTTGCAACTGCAGTCTGAAGCTAGTCTAGCGGCAAAATTCCTTCTTCCTTGGGCACCATAGTTTCTTTGTCTTAAGGCCTCAGCTGATGGAATGAGGCCCACCCACATCATGGAGGATGATCTACTTTACTCAAAGTCTAATGATTTAGATTTTAATCTCATCTAAAATATACCTTCACAGTGACATCTAGACAGGTGATTTACTAAATATCTGGGTCCTGTAGCCTGGCCATGTTGACATAAAAAATTCACCATCACATCTTCCTTCTCTTATTTATGTCCTTGTATAATCCTCACCCTTAAATGTGACTTGATTCCAATAGAATATGGTAAGAATGATAGAAAGTCATTTCTGTGATTAGGTTACAAAAGACTTGCTAGATGACTATCTCTATTGCCTTACTGGGTTGCATATTATAATGAAGCAAGATGCCACGTGGAAAAGGCCCATGGTAAGGAACTGGGAGCAGCATTCAGTCTACAGTCAGCAAGGAAGACCTTCAACTCAGTAGCCTTCATAAAATTGAATGCTGCCAATAATCATTAAGTTAGCCTGGAAGAAGCTCCTTTTCCTAGCTGAAACTTCAGATAAGATCTTAGACTTTTGGGCTCAAAATTGATTACAACGCTATGAGAGACCATGAAACAGAGAGTCCATCTAATTCATGCCCATAGCCTTGACTCACAGAAACTATGAGATCACAAATGTGAATTGTTCTAAGCCATTCAACTTTGGAGTGATTTTTATATGATAGATAACTAATATAGGAACTAAAATTAATATGGTGAGATATTGATATGGGTTATTTGAAGATAACCAAATCCATGCTAGATAATTTAAACAGAAAGGAATATACTATAGATTAGTATACTCTGGCAGAGAGGTCAGAATTTTTGGAATCCGAAGACACATACTCTAAGCTTGCAGGAATTTCTCTGAGAAGCACCCTACAAATCCAGCCATGTATGAGAGCTGCTGCTGCTATCACAATAAGGAAGTAGCCAAGTCCAGAAGCTACCACCACAGTGGCAGGCTCCACAGCCACACTGTCTCTGCTGAGATTTGTTACATTAAAAATTGATGCTCACACCTTGCCTTCCCCCCATGTTAGTCAGTTTTGCATCAGTGTCTTAAGTTGGTGTATGTGACAGATGGGACCTAAACCACACAGCTTATTACTAGTGACAAGGGAAGTTAGAGGATGTCCTTCCTTCCTTTCTTCTTTCCTCATCCTCCTCTTTTTTCTTCTGCTCCTATTCTTCCTCCTTCTTCTACACATTGATTTTAAAATCAATGAATGACACAGATATCCACTTCAGCAAGAAATATATATACTTCAAATATCTAGAGAGTAGCATAAGTGACTATGTGATTAAATTCTTTACTATGCGTATCAAGCCCAACGTCTATAAGAATTTTCAGAAGGATTTCCAAAAAATAGTATAATTTGGTAATCAGGAGCACAGAATTTGAGAGAGTCAAACAAAGATTCAAACATCCCAGATTTAAAATTTACCAGTTCTGAGATCTTGGACAAATCCCGTAAACTCTTTAAGTCCTTGTTTCATCTCCCATAAAATGAGGAAACTATTTGTTACCTCTTAATCATCATGTGAGAATAAAAAGTGACAATATATTTCACATTATTAGCAGGATGGCTGACACAAAGTAAATGATCAATAATAGGTGTTAATTCTAAGAACGTAACTGCGGTTTGTGGTTTAACAGTACAAGTTTAATGGAGAAGATGAGATTTAAGCGGGGCTTAAAACAAGAAGAACTAGAGTTGAAAATGGTGACAGGGAGGTCATTAAGACATTATTGCACAATGTCCTAGCACCTTTCACAAAAGGTCTTGAAAAGCACTTAGAGTCTAGTGTTTCATAAATGGATAAATGGACACATTGAAACGTGACATGTCATCTTAGAATAGGTGAGTAATGGAGAAGTCAAAGCAGGTGACTCCCAGGTTGGTATTCTAACCACTTAACTGCGTTTCTTACTTGGCTCCAAACTATTATTTAATAAAATTGGGAATTTTTTTTCTATCTTATATTAGCATCAGCATTGATATATCTATTAATAACATAGGCACTAAAGGAAGAAAATGAGATTAACAATGGCATCCTATCAGCCAGGTCTTCATCAAGTTATGAATAAGACGAATCAATGTCAAAACAGTGCATGTAATCCTTTTTTTTGATTTCCATATTGTATAATGATTCACAACAAATCAACATATAAAGCATAGATTATGTTCACTAAAAAGACTGTACTTTTCTTTCATTTTAATCTTTCTCCATTATATTAATATCTATGATTTCATAGAACTTCTGCCACCAATTCATATATGAACACATTTGGGTGGTTATAATTATTTTCCTCCTGTAAATAGAAACATGTTAAAATGAAATCAATAGATTAAGGTTAATTATGTTCTATTTTCTTCTTATTTCCTAGGCTTGTGATACAATTACTAATTGAATCTAATGAAAACAATGTTATCTCTTTAATCACTTTAAAAAAAAAAGCTATCAAGCAAAAGCCCATTCCCAATTTAATTTTCTCTTGAAAGATTTTGCCATCGCTACTGACTTCGGATTGAAATACTATAGATCAGGAACCATGGATTGTTTTTACTGAATTTCTTGCTTACCAACCTTCAATCCATAGTGTGGACACCTGACCAAGGCTCTGAGAGACTCCTTGGATCTTGCCCAGGTTAGCAGTATATTTGTCAGAGCAAGCCAGGTTCTGTCATACTGGTTCAGTGCTTTTCCATTTTAAAGTTGGAATTTGATATTTTTACCCATCTGATTTCCTATCACACTTCTTGCAGTTCGTTTGTCTTGCTCTTGTTTCATTTGTGGCTATGAGGATTAAATAAGATAACAATACAAGTGGCAGGAAATATGATGCTTAATAAACATTAATTGTTCATTTCCTTTTTTAAAACCTTGTGTAAATATAATATCATAAATCACAACATGTTTACAGATACTTAAGGGAGCTCTGTGTTTCAAGAAATCCAGAAGGGAATGTTTTTGCAAAGGAAAAATCTTTTATCATGTAAATAACCATCCCAATTCCATTTTGCCAACCTGGAAATTTATAGTGCTGTGAGAAGAGTTTGTTACTTCAGGATTGATAGAAAGCTCACTTAGCACACAAGTAGACAAATGGCAAAGTTCATATGTAATTTACAAGCTCTGTCCCTGATGGATTAGATAGTGTCCCTGTGCATTCTCCGGGCACTACAAGCTATATGATCTGCCCTGAGATGAGACGCCATGTGTGGATGCTGTACATCACCCTCTTAGGGAAACCAGAATTCATTATTGTGTAGGGTTGTTGCTCCAAGACAGGAGCTGGACAGGCTGGCAAGAAAGTGTACTTTTTCCAACAGGATGAGATGACCATTGCTTTTTCTTCTTCATGTCATTCTCATGGGGGGATGAAATCTGTTTTCCTGAGCATCATAACATTATTACAGTAATATACTTGGGGGTCTCTAATGTGCAGAGTGTCATCTAAATTCATTGATTCCTGAAGTTCCCACTTTTCATTAAATGATTTGTCATAAATTATTGGGCATTCTTTGATGATGATTAAGGCTTCCAAAAATGATTAAAGTCTTTAAAACACATCAATGTGCTGTCTACACAGTTGTCTTCAAATAGTACTAAATTATTAGTATTAGTGCTCCGAGAAGAGTGTTCTTTCTGAGTTGTTTATTTAGTAATGACATAGGATATTATAATACATGTTTGCTGCAATTTTGTAGCTGATCTTTCCTCTGGCCAGTAATGCTTATTTATGAAATCTCTGATCTAGATGACAGGTGGATTCTGAATCTATGCAGTCAAGCATAGAAGTAGTATCATGCAGTAGTGAAGATACCACGCAAAAAATTCAAGTTCTGTCACTTACTAGTCATGCCAGCTTAGGCAAGAAGGTTGACTGCTCTGTGTCTCAGTTTAATCATTTTATAAATTGAACATAATTTCATCAATCTCATAGGAATGTTGTGAAGATTAAATGAATTACCACATGGAAAGCCTTTAGAACTGTGCTTAATACCGTGTGAGTGTTCCACCGTTATTATTTTGCAAATGTGTAAAATCAAGAAATTAGAAAAGGAATTTAAATCTTGTCATTCTTAGCAACTTGCTTGAACCACCTGGGCTCAGATTAGGTACATTTACCAACATTTCCCTTTGCCATGTGATCTGTTCCATAACTTAAAAGACTTCATTATGGGATTTTCTCCACACATTTGCAATCAGGTGTATAGGCAAGGCAGAGGAGCTCATGGGTGGTAGGAATCCTTTACATTTGTGATTATTTGTTATCCAGTCACATTAATCTCCTCCTTGTTTTGAGAACAGAGCTGATTGCTGAATACAAATTTTTTCATCTCCCTGGTAGCTTTAGGTGTACTGCAAAATTATTGTCATCTTTGAAGCATCGTGATCATCCTCTTTGCCAGATGTCTATTAGAATTTAAAAAAGAAACTTCTATCAACTGCCATGCCTTTTTCAAATATCTGCAGGAACTTCGTTGAAAGAGAAGAAACTTAGAAATGTCCAGAAACACATTCAGTTTGGATGTGTAGAAGTATGATTAGAGGACATGTTTGATTAAAATTGCTCTATTTTAATATTAATAAAACCATTTTAGTTATGCAAGTGAATAATCTTATTCTTGCAAGATAATGAATTGAACAAAATAAAATTGAATTCGCTTACTTTAATGGGAAGTTATATGTATGCATATGTATATACGTATGTTTGCATTTATGTTCAACTCTTTCCTCAATATCAGCATTCTATGTAAGTATTAGTGAGAAATAACTTATTAATGAGAAATAACTTCATCTATAAGTATCTTCAATGTATTTAGCATCATGTAAGGATTTTATAGACATTAGCTCATTTAACCTTCAAAGTTAAGAAAATGGAATCAATAGATTCCTGAGATCAACAGTCATTGGAGATAAAGTAATTGAGAGAAAGACCACTTTCAGTTATAATCCTTTGCATCTAAAACAGTGATGGGGTACAGGAAATGCTACCTCAAAATAGGGCACCCTGGCATACTGAGTATCTTAAGCTGAAGAACATTAAGAAAACCACAGAAGCAGCCTCCTCCCTCCTAAAGTGAACCATAGAAACTGAAATTCCTCTTACCCCTTTCTCCCCTGAAGCAGGACCTAGAAATTAGAAATCCTCTCACCCCTTTTCCCCTGAAGCCTGTCATAAAACCTAGCAAGTTCACTCTCTGAACTTACCCTTTGTTCGTTCCCTGAAGACCCTCAGTGACAGGTGTTCCACTGTATACTCAGAGGGAAGGAGTGTCATACAGAGAGGCCGAAAAGAATCTGAACACACAGGTTTGCTAAGTCCCTTCCATTGCATTACCATTACACATACCCTTTTGTCCTCTGATCATACTTCTGCACAATTGTCCATAAAAATACGGTTTTCCCTGGGTCTTTGTTTGGTTCTTAATTTCTGAAGGCTCCCGTGCCACATAAAGCTTTTATTAAATAAATGTGTGTCTTTTCTCTTGTTAATTTGTCTTTTGTCACAGGAATATCAGCCATGAACCTTATGATGGGCGAGGAAAGAAATATTTTCTACCCTACACTAGTTTCTGATACATAGTAGGTGCTCAATAAGTGTTTATTGACTGAAATGTGAATGTAGGAAGGATGGAATGAATTGTACAATTCCAAAGGAATATATCAGAATTTTACAAAAAGCAACCAACATTTAATAAAGGTAAAGCACTGTAGGCATGACCCTGGATAAGTCAATTTACCATTTTGAGCCTCAGTATATTCATTTGCAAATCAAAGACCAGATCACAGCTCTATAGTCTTAAAAATTCACTATGGTATTTATACAATCAACTACTGCCAATCAATTTTCTCTGGTGAAGAAACACCTTTCACATTTCCATTAGTTAGGCAAAAACAGCTCCTGACATACTCACTTCATTTTTCCTTTTGACTTTGTGATTTGAAAGTAAGATTTAAAAACCAATCATGCAAGGAACAGGCACATATTAGACTCAACCTCGAAGGACAGTCATCTGTAACCACTGCATGAGAATAGAAATATGGCATTTGATATATAAAATTTACCTCTTCTTTTAAGGCACATCTTCTCTTTTTTCATTTGTATTTTTTAAAAATTTGACCTAATTTCATAGTTATATGGAAATGTTTTACTCCTGGAGCCCACTCTCATTCACATTAAAAATAAAACAGGTTGGACATATTCCTTACTTTCTGTTGGTCCATTTATAACACTTGAACTACATTTCATTTTTTATTTTCCCAACAATTGCCAGGGGTAAAAATTAAATTAAGACACAAACTCCCTAGTGAATGAAAGGTAAGACCAATGATTAGTGCTTGATTTAGGGGATAATGAAATGAAGGCTAACAGGAGTTTTACCTGGTATTTATGGCACATGTCAAATTAATGGACTAGACAGAATTATTTCATTAACTCTCTGAAATGGTGTCTTTCTTTTGGAGTTCTGAGTATAACACACATGAGTACACACACACTCACACACACACACACACACAGCTGTAGTTCTAAAAATAAAGCTGTGTGTAGTCTTTCTTTGACTTGCCTCTCTAGGAATAAAGAACGCAGGGTCTGAACTCCAACATACGTGACAGTCTGCTTATGTAAGCAGCAGTCAGGATTGAAAGCAGTTTACATTTTCCACAGCTGCGTTGACTCCGGTACAAGCAATACTAAAAATTGCTTAACCGGTTTAGTAGTAATCTACAACTAGGCAACACCCAGGGAACAGACCTATTATTTTAACTAAGTAAATGTTGGCCTGTTTAAATAATCCTTTTCCTCTTATAATCACACTTCAGACCTGCATTTAATGTGCTTGGCTCTCCCTATCCTTGTAGGAAGCAGATTGACTAAGGAGAACTACATTAACTCTTTCATCTTAATAGAGATTAAAAAGAAGTTTTAGCTCAATATTTTTTCCAAAGTATTCATTACAAGAAAATTCATTAACAAAAGATCCCCAAACCTAAACTGATTCATTATAAGCAAAATTTAGATGACTCCAATTCCAGTAAAACAGAACGAAGTGGATAGTCCCTAGAGGATGTTATGACAACGTATACACTAAAAATAACCAATCTCTCGCCATAGTCTTATGAAATTCTTTCAGTTTTGGTCCAGATGTCTCCAAACCTCAACCCAGAAGCTAACTGTTTGCCTTTTATCATAATCAGCAATCACAGGTATTTAACCAGCTTCATATGGGTCCAGCACCTGACTTCATGTATTAACAAAGGCTTCCCTCAGGTGAAACAGGAGACCATGCTTGAATAATACTCTCTGTTTCCTGATTCAAACACTTGCGTTCCATTGCACATAAATTTTGTGAGACATTTGGAATTAATTTCTTTGATAGCAAAGACAATGAAATACTGACATAATAAATCGATTCAAGAGTACTGTGATTTGAATGATTAAAAACACAAAACATATCTAATGTTTCCCATCTTCCTTATTGCATAACTACATTTTGTACTGGCTAACTCTAGACTAGACACCCTTTGTCTCTATTCTCACAAAATGTAGTGTCTATTTTGAATAGTGAAAGATTCAAAATCCCATGAGATCTCTCTAAACCTGTATGACAAATTAATGAGACTCAGGACAATGGATTCTGACTTTTGAGACATAGCTGGCCCAAACTGCATGGATTATGTGAACAAGGAACTTGTTTCTTCCTAGGAAGTTTCAAATATTCATGACATTACTACCTTACTACAAAGATGGATGGCTATCTTCTTTCCTGACATCTGTCACAAAGCTGGTTAAATGCATGTGGCTGCTGATTGTGGTGAAAGGAACATAATTAACTTCTTGTCTAAGGTTTAGAAACATCTGGCCGAAGACCTAAATAATTTCATGAAAAGGCTTGGAATAGAGATTGGGTACTCTTAGGACACATAATGACAAAACATAGAGAATGGAAGGAGTGGTCAGTCTGACCAGTAACTCCTCAAAGATCTGTTGATATCTCAACTCATGTTAGGCTTTCCCCCTTACTTCCCTACTAGCAGCGTCTGCTGGTTGATCCACAGGCATTTCAAACGTGGCAAAACTTGTTTCTCAAGTTCAGGAACTGATTGTTTTGGCATGTAGGGTTTCATTTGAAGCTCTGTACAATAACTGCAAAAATAGAAAATTTAAATCGTCCTCTGACAGTTAAATCTTGATACAAACAAAACAATGGTTAGAGAAATGGCTCCTTCAATCACTACGTATAGGAAAGGTTATCATGGATTTAACTGTGTTTAGACTGCTACTGTTAACCATTTGAATAATCGAATCAACTTTCCTTTTTCTGATTTGATTTGACTATGCTCAGTCTGATACTATTAACCATTTGAATAATAGAACCAACTTTCTTTTTTCTGATTTTTACTCACCATTCTTCCTAGCCTTAGCATTTGTGTTTTTTCCCCTAAGTGAAATATTGGTCACAAATTTCTTTCACACATAAATTTCTACCATGCCAAACAAACAAACCTCTCCAGAACATGATCTGTTGCCTATCATGTAGTAGATGTTCAGTGTTCAGTAAATGTTTCCCAAATCAAGGAATGGATGAAACATAGAGATGCTGAAGGGTTCTTAAAGGTGCCTGGGGGCTGTTTAAGTTCCTTCAAGGATGGTGGAAGATGTGGTGACATAATCTTTCCCCAAAAGAGTAAGGGATTTTGCACAATAGTCAGTTGTTCTAAAGAAAAAGGTCAGATGAATCAGAATTGTGTTTCAGTACTCTCAGGGTATCGTGATAGGCTACTTTCCATCTTTCTCGGAAGAAGACACTAGCTAATGTAATTAACATACCCTGGTATGTGTCTCTTCCCTTGGATTTGGTGGGTTGATGTGATGTGGGAGGTTGAGGTTGTGAAGATTTAATTGTATGTTTTTATTTAAAAGACCTGTTTTTATTAAAATAAGGCATAAGCTCTAGTTAATAAAGGAAGCATCCTATCTTTCTCGAAGTTACAAAGACAAAAGAAGAAAAAAATAAAAACTCAAGACAAGATTCAATGACACATTACTAAAATACAAAGTGGAATACATAACTCTTTTTTCTAGGAAAAGACAAAATAAACTAAACTTGGATTATACTCGAAGATGAACTATACTTGAATTCTCTTTGTGATTTCTTGGAGTAGTTTTGTTTTATTTTATTATTTTATTTTATTTTATTTTGCAGGAAGTTTCTAATTTGGAGAATGCAAAACCAAAAAAAAGAAAGTAAGTCAAATTTACTTTGTAAACTTTATCTTCCCTTAGTTCTGTGGTGTTGAATATGAATATTTTAGTGGGCTTCCTGCCAGAACAATTTTTTTTTAAACTGTCATGTGCAAATCTAAGTGTGTATTACCCTGCTACCATTTCTTTGTTTATGCTGATGCATAGGAAATGTGTTGTGACATTCCTGTAGACAGGGATGTGAAAATTAAATTTCCAGAAGAAGAAACCTGTGTTTAAACGAGGCTCAGATTAAAGTGGTAGCCTTCATGAAAACACATTTCTATCAGTGACCTATAAATCTGAAGAATTTTTCTAATCCACATAAAAATGTGTTTGCAAAGAGGTTTGGGGTATTTAGGTCAGGCCTGGCTTTACATTGAGCACATCCAGCTGCCAGAGGACGTGACATACACATGTTGCATAAGGTAATGGGATTTCAACTAATAAGCAGGCAATACACAGGGGCAGGAAGTTGGTTTATGGGGAAATTTTTAGATTGGTTGCTGACGATACAGAAAAATGGCTTCCTTGGACCCTGAATTGGTCTGAGGCCAAACTGTGAATTACATGAAGTTTTCTCTGGGTGTCCTCTTTCTCAGCAGCCCTTGCTTTATCCCGACCCAGGCACTCTGTGATTGTCATATTCTTTCCTCTCTTTCTTGCTCAAAGCTGTCTCCTAGTTAAGGATACAAGACACATTCACAGTAAGTAGGTAACTGGATGAGTAACAGCTTAGGGCACCTGCCAGGCAGGGGTAGTTGTGCTTTAGCCACAGTTAACCACTTAAAATGCAACCCTGGCATGTTAAGCACGAGCTGGGGTAAAAAAGGGGCAGTGACAGAGTCCTCCTCAGTCTCATCGCCCCACCTGAGAGGCTGTTTATTCTTCCCATGGATAAAGACTTCACGAATTCCAGGGAAATACTTAAACAAAACTGTAGCTGTGGGCTTGGTTTATGCTTCCACAGATTATAAAATTCTAAAACATGGAGAGGCAGAAGGAGGATGAATTAAAGAGAAAGTGCCTGATGCTGCTCAAATTACAATTTTTCCAACATAAAGCGAATCAATGAAGGTGCTCCTCAGATCACAACCAACTAAAATAAAATTGAATACCCTTTGATTCTCTCAATTTTTTTTTTTGCCCACCACTCCCCTAAAGGGAATAACATCTCATGCTGTTAAACACCTACCTCAATTTATAATATTATAAATAGCTTTTTTTAATGTTTGCTATATGTCAAGGGATGTCCTAAGCTTTTTGCATTAAAAAATTAAAAAACAAACCTCAAAAATGGTTAAGAAAAAAAGAAACCTTATATATTCAGGTTTTTGCTTATAACTCTGAGTTTATAGAAAGGGATGAACTTTAATTTAATGGCTGTCAAGAATATCAATAGTGGAAAACAATTAAGCTATAATAAAGTTAATTATATGTAGGGGATACGTGTGTTCACCCCATGAGTAAATTGACTAGCATGGTTAGGTCAGCAGAGCTCCATCCTCTGTTTCTGTTTTAAAAATTGTATTATGGAGGCCGGGCGTGGTAGCTCACGTCTGTAATCCTAGCACTCTGGGAGACCTAGGGGGGCGGATTGTTTGAGCTCAGGAGTTCGAGACCAGCCTGAGCAAGAACGAGATCCCGTCTCTACCAAAAATAGAAAGAAATTAATTGGACAGCTAAAAATATATAGAAAAAATTAGCTGGGCATGGTGGTGCATGCCTGTAGTCCCAGCTACTTGGGAGGCTGAGACAGTAGGATTGCTTGAGCCTAGGAGTCTGGGATTGCTGTGAGCTAGGCTGACGCCACGGCACTCACTCTAGCCAGGGCAACAGAGTAAAACTCTGTCTCAAAAAAAAAAAAAAAAAATTGTATTACGGAAATTTTTAGTCGTACACACAGGAAGAGATAATGATGAGATCACATTGCCAAACTTGGATAAGTATCAACCTATCATTCATCTTACTTTATCTCTACCCACTCTACTCCCTCCACCCCATCCCCACTGTTTTTTTAATAAAGCAGATGCCAAATACATATATAATTTCATACTTCAGTATATATTGTTATAAAAAAGAACTATTTTGTAAAAAAGCATAATCACAATACCACTACTGCACTAGAACAAAATAAGAAAAATGACATTATATCAAAAAATATGTAGTCAAGTCTAAAATTTCTTGGATAGATTCCAGTAATTTTTCAGAGTTCGTTTCTTTAAATCAGGATCCGAAGAACTCCATGCCATACATTCAGTTCATGTCTCTTAATTTACATGTCTCTTCATTTATTTGTTGAAGAAACTGGGATGTGTGTCCTGAGGAATTTCCCATACTTTTTGAACTTTGCTGATTGAATCCTTGTGATTTTTTAAAAACATGTTCTTCTATAGGCTATATTTCCTGTACATTTTTAGTTAAATCTCAAGATGTGATAAGATTCAAGGATATACAAAGTTGATAAGATTCAAATATATATAGTTAAAAGTAGGTCTTCAGTGACTGTGTACTTCCTACTGCATTGCACTGTAAGTCATATGTCTGGCCATTTCTATTTTTATGATGGTGATATTCCTCAGTGGGTTCAGATGGTATCAGGTTGATCAGTCTAGCACAAAGTTGCCAATTAGCGTTTCAACTAAAGGCTTTAGCAGCAATCAGTGATTATTTCCTGTATCTATTGTTTTATTAAGAATTGCATAATGGTGATATTCAATTTGCATCATTCTTTCTGTATTTATTAAAAAGAATTATTTGGAACTTTTCCCATTAACTATTTGGTTTTCCTGAGATACATTCATGTAAATGCCTCATCTTTTTTTCAGGTTTTATGAATATTGGTTTCTCCATATTGCACGGAAATTTTCAGACCAAGGTTATACTTATATTAACTGTAATTTGCCACCTAGGGTTAGGGAATTCAAGATTATAGGTAGACTTTAGTTAGAAGTACAATTAATTTCTACTCTCAAAAGCATTGCACGCATTCTAATTTCTGTTTGATTAAAATATTACTTGTTAAAATCTAAACTTAAATAACTATTTCTTTTATTTTTCTAGGTCATTCCGGAGATTTACGTCTGAAAATAAAATATTTGGTTAGTGATTCATAGGGTTACTCCTAAAATGATATATTCTGTTTCACTAAAAGTTCTTTTCTATTGCTACTGCCATAAAGCAACCGTAAGTGATTAATGAAAGTCAAATTGAGTTGTCTTTGAATTCTATGGAAGAAATTAAAACAAAGAAATGTGGCTCAATTCTAACTTTAAGTGACTAAGACAAAGAAATCATTGATTTATTCAGAATAATTTCCTTTTATATTTAAAAAGAATAATTCCCTTTGGTGGTCTGTTGGCTGATTATCTTCTAGCTCTCCACATTTAGCTTGGCTGGTCTATGGTCAAGGTGACCTGTTAGAAATCTTTTCAGACCTATGAATCTAGGAGTAAATAAAAAAGAAGAAGAAAATGATTTTATTACAAAAGAATTCCACAGCATTTCACACGCCAGATCTTCACTTTAATTTTTGTGATATAAAATCCACAGTAATAATAAAGCCAATTAGTTTGATTAGTATTTTAATTCTAAAGTAAAAATCAAATTCTAATAATTGCTTTTAGAAAGTTAATAGATCATTTCTCTTCTTCCTTTATATAATATAGGGAGTCAGTAATTATAAAACATTCACAATATTAAAACATCAGGGTTATCTAGTCAAGAATGCATTTTTTATGCAGTGTGTCAAACTTATGGGTTCGCTTTCTCCTTCCTTTTCCCCAGCAGAGCTTAGGAGTCAGGTGTTCATCTCCATTTCTCTCTTTTTTTAAAACCAATTTCCAGGCAGGTTCTGAAAAGCTCATTTGACCAAGGTGATAATCTTCGGTGGTGCATCTTCCAAGGATATCTGCATTTTAATCAGGTTTGATACTCTTCCAGCAGTATCTATAGGTTCTGAGTCTATCTCATTAGTCAGGATCTTCTAAAGAACTGGTTATTAAATATTTTGAATATCAACCCTGATTTGAATAGTGCATAGTCTTAAGTAACAGAAAGTAAGGCAAAATTTGATTTTCCACCTAGATCCATTCTCAGAGCAGTCTGTTCTGTTTGTACATACAAGACTACATATGTTTCCATCCTAACATAATTCTTGCTAATCAACTGCATTTCCTATAATCAAAACGTAAGAGCAAATAGTGACATTTTTTAAAAACAACACAGCAATCTGAGTTTGCGTCCATGCTAAGCTTTAGTTGTCTTATTTAAAATTTGTTTTATCAATGTATGGATACAGCACGCAGAATGATTAACCTTTGGTAAGTAATTTAGAAGTAATTCCAATTCTTCATTTGGTGCAGTTCACTTCCTCACGTGTCCAGGCCCTGCTTGAGGTGTTGGGAAGTCAAGGCTGGTCCTTACACTCAAGAATCTTTCAGTTTCTTGAAACTCTCAACAGTTCAACGTTCTCTCTACACTTAATAATCTTGTTCAAAATGTCAGGGAATGTGGAGGGTGGTGACCTTTAACTTACGAGTAAGTGGTTATGAATTCAAAGAAGCTACTTCAAAGACTAAAGTAATCATAAACTATCAAGAGGCCCTTGAGTGCCAGCATTCCACCATATATGCCTGGGTGTTTTTGTAGCTCATGGAAATAAATGGGCAGCCCACAAGACATCTAAGGGTTGTTTGTGAAGGACTAGAACTCCCCGGGATGGGCCACAGAGCTTTCTTTTTTTTTTTTTTTTCTGAGATAGAGTCTCGCTTTGTTGTCTGGGCTAGAGCAAGTGCCGTGGCATCAGCCTGGCTCACAGCAACCTCAAACTCCTGGGCTTAAGCAATCCTCCTGCCTCCCGAGTAGCTGGGACTACAGGCATGCGCCACCATGCCTGGCTAATTTTTTATATATATAAATATATATATTTTTTTAGTTGTCCAGCTAATTTCTTTCGATTTTTTTTTTTTTTTTAGTAGAGACGGGGGTCTCGCTGTTAGCCCAGGCTGGTCTCGAACTCCTGAGCTCTAACGAGACACCCACCTCGGCCTCCTAGAGTGCTAGGATTACAGGCGTGAGCCACCGCACCCGGCCCACAGAGCTTTCTTAAGATACTGCTCACCAAGTTACAACTGTGTGCTGAACTTGTTTTGATTTCAAATTTCTTACACTTACTGGATGTTACTGTAAATTCTGCTAACCAATCTTCTGCTTTACTTTAGAAGGAAAAACTGTGAATGATAAAATCTGGCAGGAA
>CAUYSK010061446.1:0-23242 GCA_963575035.1 Avahi laniger | reverse complement strand
AATCCTAGCACTCTGGGAGGCCGAGGCGGGCGGATTGTTTGAGCTCAGGAGTTCGAGACCAGCCTGAGCAAGAGCGAGACCCCGTCTCTACTAAAAATAGAAAGAAATTAATTGGACAACTAAAAATATATAGAAAAAATTCGCCGGGCATGGTGGCGCATGCCTGTAGTCCCAGCTACTCGAGAGGCTGAGGCAGAAGGATTGCTTGAGCCCAGGAGTTTGAGGTTGCTGTGAGCTAGGACGACGCCACGGCACACTAGCCCAGGCAACACAGTAAGACTCTGGCTCAAAAAAAAAAAAAAAAAAAAAAGTAAATATATACACTAATAGCTGGTATGCTTTTAGAATAATTCACCTCTCTGAAATGCTGCAAAGAGGTTCCTCAGACATCCTTTAAAAAACAACAGATACATTAACTGCTTGATGCTACCCAACATAACTGCTATCATAAAGGCAGAAACACAGTAGGTGGAAACACTATGCAAGCTATTAATAGTATACCATACTATAGACATTACAGAAATATTTTAAAGTACATTACTATAAACAGATTGGTTTGACTAAAAGTCTTTATGCAAGGGCCTCATATAATATAGAACAATAAAATAACCATAAATTCACAGAGAAGTTCAAAGATTCCATCACAGATACACAAAATCTGGCCTGTCAAATTCTAAAAGAAACACATGATGATCAAATTGTTAAGATTCATGTTGATAAAAACTGACACAATCAGACCGGCTATTCAATAGCACCAGATAAAACCTCAGACACCAAAAACTCCATGAAACATCTCATTCTAGCAAGGAAAAAATGGCCACAACACTAAACATGGATGAGAAAATTTATCTTGGATAGCAGAGGATTTGGCTCATTTCATGTCTCATTTGTAAATTAACTAATCTGGAAAAATTATAAAGGTGAAGGAAGGACTAAAACCATTTCTAAACAACTTTTTGAATATATCCAAGTGGATTTAATATACTTGCCTCTCTCAATGGTTTAGGAATATATAAGATTCTTACATATACTAGTAAATATGCTAATAATAGTATGAATGAAATGTATGAATTTCAAGTATGCAACGCTTTGTTTCTTTCTAAGAAACTTTCTTGTCTCATCATTCTCAGTCCTCAGGAAACCCTAAGCAAGATAAATTCAAGGAGATCTAAGACACATTATAATCAAATTTTTGAAAACTAAAGACAAAAAGGAAATCTTGGAAAGAGCCAGAGAAAAAATGACGTATTACGGATAGATAACAATTTGAATGATTGTAGATTTCTTATCAGAAATGAAGGCCAGTAGAAAGTGGAATACTTTTAAAGTGCTGAAAGAACTGTCAACCCCAATTTTTGCCATATCTGGAAAAATCCTCTTTATACATGAAGGCAAAATAAAAACCATTCTCAGATGAGGAAAGAAATAATTCATTTTTGGTAAACTTGTTCTAAAGGGAAATTCTTTGGATAGAAGCAAAATGGTATCAGAAGGAAATTTACAGCATCAGGAATGAGGGAAGAGCAACAGAAATTGTGCATACCTAGGTAAATATTCTCTTTAGTTCTTTAAAATATATAACATTTGAAAACAAGAATTATAATTTTGTCTGATAAGATTTTTAATTTATGTAGACATAATATATGATTACAACATAAAAGGGGGAGAGTAAATGGGCATTATATAGTGATAGGATTTCCACATTTCATTTGAACTTGTATAAATACCAATTGTAAGTAGACTGTAAAAAATTTACATATATTGTAATTCTTAAAGAAACCCCTAAAATAACTGTACAGAGCTAATAGTCAAAAAACCACAATAGATGAATTAAAATGAATTTAAAAGTACAGAGATAATAGTCAAAAGGTCAAAATAGTGAATTAAAATAGCCCAAAAGAAAAAAAGTGGAACAAAGGAACAAAATACTGGGGGAACAAACAGAAAACAAACGATGTTAGATCTAAATCCAAACACGTTAATAATTTCACTAAATTTATATGTTCTCAACACATAGATTAAGATGGATTATGACAATTAAAAAAGGGGACCCAACTATATGTCATCTGTATGAAACTCACTTCAAATATGATACAGGTAGGATAATAGTAAAAGGATAAAAAAGTGTATACACAGACACACACACACACACACCATATAAATACTAATCAAAAGAAAGCCAGAGTGCTAACAACCTCATGCAAACATGCTCAATATAATTAGCCATCAGGGAAATGTAATTCATAACCACAATGAGATATACTTAACTAAGATGGCTGTAATAAAAAAGACACATAAAAAGTGTTGGCTAGGATATGGAGAATCTGGAACCTTCATAAACTGCTGGTGGGAAAGTAAAATGATACAGCTACTTTGGAAAACAGTCTGGCAGTTCCTCAAAAGTGTAAACATATGATTCAGCAAATTCCATTCCTAAGTACACACCAAGAAAATGAAAACAAGTTGATGCAAAAACTGTACATGAATGTCTGTACCAACATTATTCATAATGGCTAAAAAGTAGAATTAACCCAAATGTCCATCAACTGATGAATGAATAAATACGGTCTCTTCATACAGGGGAATATTTAGCAAAAAAAGTCGGGGGAGGGGATGATGTACTGATACATGGATAAAAAGTGAAAAAAATTATGCTAAGTGAAAGTCAATCACAAAAGACTAACATATTATATGATTCCATTTATATGAAATGTCCAGAAGAAGCAAATCCATATAGGCTGAGAGTAGATTACTGGATACCCAGGCCTGGGGGTTGGGAAGAGGTAGGGGGAATGGAAAGTGAACGCAGGATTTCTTTTTGGGAAGATAAAAATGTTCTAAAATTGATTTTGGTGATGGTTGAACAAGTCTACGAATATACTAAAAACTAACAAATTGTACACTTCAAATGTGTGAATAGTATGGTATGTGAATTACATATCTCAGTAAAAGTGTTATATTAAAAAAAAGAACTGGAGTGACTATATAAATATTAGACAAAGAAAACTTCAGGGAAAAGAAAATTATCAGGGACAGAGGAGCATTATATAATGATAAAAGGGTCAATTCACCAAGACGACACAAAAATCCTAAATGTATACATACCTAACTCGAGACCTTCAAAATGCATGAAGAAAAACTGAAAGAATTAAAAGGATTAATAGGCATGATTAATAGGTATATTCACACTTATTGCAGGAAACTTCAACACTCCTTTCTCAGTAATCAACAAAACTCATACACAAAAAATCAGCAAGGGTATAGACAAAATGAACACCATCAACTAAGTGGATTGAATTGATAGCTATTAAAAACAACAGCAGTACACATTATTTTTAAATGCACATGGGACAGTCACTATGAGAGACCATATCCTGTGTCACAAACCAAACCTTAACAAATTTAAAAGAATCATACAAATTATGTTCTCTGACTATATGAAATTAAGCTAAAATAAATAAAAGATAACAAGAAAATGTCCAAACATTCGGAAGTTAAACAACACTCTTCTAAATAATCTATGAGACAAAAAGGAAGTCTCTGGAAATTAGAAGATATTTTGATCTAAATAAATATGTAAATACAAGATATTAAAAATTTTGGCATGTATGTAAATCAGTACTTTGAAGGAATTTTATAGCATTAAATGCTTATATTAGAAAATTAGAAAGATCTCATATTAATTATCTAAGTCTCAGTGTTTAGAAACTAGGAAAAGAGCAAAATAAACCCAAAGTAAAGAGAAGGAATAAAAGAGCATAAATCAATGAAACTGAAAACAGGAAAGTAACACAGGAAAAACCAATGAAATCTAAAGCCAATTCTTTGAAAAGATCAATAAAGTGGGAAAACTTCCAGCAAAATTAATGAAGAAAAAAAGGAGAGAAGAAATAAATTACCAATGTCAGGAAAGAAAGAAAGGACATCACTGCAGACCTTTAAGTCATTCAGAGAATAAGTGACTACAATAATAAATTCCATACATATGAATTGGATAATTTAGGTGAAAAGGACTAATTTCTCAAAAAGCACAAACTACATTACATTAAGTCGCATTACATTAATTCATCTAATTAAGATGAAATAGATAGTATTAACAGATCTATAACTAATACTTACTAGAGTTATATAAAAATTAAAATACAATAATTATTCTATAATAGTCCTAGAACTATTAAGAAATTGAATTTATGATTAAAAATCTTCTGAAAAAATCTTTAGACCCAGATGGCTTCAATGGCAAATTGTACCATACATTTAAAGAAGAAATAACATCAATATTACACAATCTCTTCAAGAAAAAAGAAAAGGGAATACTTGTACATTTAAATTCACAAAATGATGGCAGCATTTACTGATACCAAAATCAGACAAAGACAGTATATAAAAAAAGAAAATTACAGACCAACATCATTCATAAACATAAGTGCAAAAATCCTAAAGAAAATATTAACAATTCAAATTCGGCAACATGTAAAAAGAGTACTACACTATATGATCAACTGGTGTTTATTCCAGAATTCAAGGCTGTCTCAATATTCAAAGATCAATTAATGTAATCCACTAAAGAAGAAAACCAATTGATCATACCAACTGGTGCATTAGAAAAAATTCAACATACTTTCATAATAGAAATTTTCTGCAAACCAGCACTAGAAAGGGATTTCCTCAGAGAAAGGGCATTTCCAAAAGACCTAAAGCAATAAGGAAAGCATGTCCCCAGCCACCAGTCCTTTTCAATATACTAGTGCAATAAGGCTAGAAAAAGGGAAAAAAATGCATACAAGATTGGAAAAGAATAAAAACGCCCTTATTCACAGCCAACATTGTCTATATAGAAAACTCAAAGTATCCAAAAAAGAACTCCTAGAACTAATACCTGGTTTTAGCAATGTCACAGGACACAAGCAACAAGAATCAATCATTTTCCTATACAGTAGCAATGAACCACTGGAAACCAAAAAAAAAAAATTTTTTTTAAAACCCACACATTTAAAAATAGCTTAAAAAGAATTTTCGGGCATATATGAAACAAAACACATGCAGGATCTGCATGATGATAACTACAAAATGCTAATGAAAAAAACAAAAGAGGACCTAAATAAATGGAGAAACATACTGTGTTCATGGATAGGAAGACAACATACTACAGATGTCAGTTTTCCACAACTGTTCTACAGACTTATTGCAATTTCCAATCAAAACCCCAGCAGAGGCCAAGCATGGTGGCTCAAGCCTCTAATCCAAGCACTTTGGGAGTTTTATCTAGAATACCTAAAAATCTCTCAAAACTACAAACAAGAAAATAATCCAATCAAAAAGGGAAGACCTTACCACTTAACCAAAAAGATATATAGATAGCAAATAAGAACGTGAAAAGATGTTCAACATTTTTAGCTATTGGAGAAATGCAATAAAAACTATGATGAGAATGAGATTCACTACACCCCTATTAAAATGGCCATTTCATCTTGGCATAGGAGGCAGCTAGTCTCATAAAAAAGCTATTTATCTTTTTCTACATCAATACCACATTGCCTCAAATGTAATAGTTGTAAAATAAACTCTTGCTATCTGATATAGCAAGTCACTGTTTTCTTTTTCAAAATTGCTTAACCTATTCTTTGCCTTCTCTCCAACCTAATTCAATCCAAGTGAATCTCTGGAGTACTCTAGAGTAAAATCAAACTGCTAGGTAATACTTTTAATTAATTCATACTGTTTGTAACTTTCTGAACTTGAAGAATACTACCTTATACTGTCATTTGGACAGAAGAACAAGTGTTATTCCCATTTTACCAATGAGGAAATAGACTCAAAGATTCCAAATATAAAGAGCCAAATGGCAGTGCTATGAAGCAAGGAAACAGCCAAGTTAATACCAGAAATAGAACTTCTGATCCCCAGTCTAGTGTTCTATTCACGAATCAACCTGGATCCCCAGGGCCCTGTTTGCTTTTTACCTATATAAAAATCACCTCGATCTCCTTAGGTGGAAAAACAAAGCAAATTTTCTGATCCTTCCCCACAAATGGAGCTTCCAAGATACTAAAAAATTTCATTTCAAGCCAGCCATAGAAAATAAATGAGAATGTATAGGAAGAGAAACGTTTAAAAATAACAAAATTTCAAATATTTTTCCAGATAATAAAAGCCTGGCAACCATTTTAATTAGGCATCACAGTTAATTATAAAATCAGTGAATGTTTACTGATTGGCTTCTTAAAATTGTAATTAACATCCACTTTAAAAAACATTCTCTCTTCAGATTGCATAATGAAATACTACCGTTAAAGTGAACTACACTTAAAATTTGTTATGTAACTATGAAAACATCTATTCAGGGAAAGGAATTATAAACTGCAGGTAATTCAAAGCATAATTTTATTAGCACTTTAGAAAAACAGTGACACAGTTTCCAGAAATTTGCTTGTTCATTTCCTGCATGTGAAACCGCAGAAAAGTTTAAAATATTTTATAATATGCATTTACTTTGTCACCTTTTTTTGCAAATCATTGTGCTTTCTCCGTTTTTTGGCTCGTAAGTGGAGTGGGAGGAAGATTGTTTTCCAAACTCTCTAACAAGTTTCAAATTTTTAAAAATAGACTCCAGTAAAAAAGGAGTATTCCAAATTTATCTGCCTATTTTTATAGTGCATGTCTTAACTAGCCACAATAGATTTACATTATTTTCTATAGGTAGGCTCAAATTACAGGTGAAGTTTTTTTTAAAGTGGGGTTGTTTTTTTTTTTTTGGTTTTTTTCTTTTCTGCATTAGCCACATTCTCGCCCACTTTACCACCCAAAGACATTTGCAGTCAGACTCCTGGCAGAAGGCTCAGAACATTCTGCTGCAGATCAGAGAAACCACCACCCACCCAAGACAGCAATTGCCAGCTGTTTACTTTCAGATTTTAGTTAAGAAAAATTTAAAGAAAGTCAAGTCGCTCTTCTGTTTCCCTTATCTAAAAATCCAGTATTCTTCCACTGGACCTACACAGAAATATTGTGACTACTGATATACCATAGATGTGTCTTTAAATGTCAACGATCTAGTTTAAAATTTTTTATTGTTCAGGCAGGTATCTCTAATGTTAATTAGCATAGTTAATATTAACTGACACATATGGAAATGGAAAAATAAAAAGGCACAGTTAAAGCATATGCCTTAAGTTCCATAAGTTATAGAAATTTATAAACTTAAGAGTTTAAGAAACACATATAAATTACACATAAAAATAAGCATCTTAGACATGCATATCACCATACTTGAAAGCACAGATTTTTCACTGCCCTTGAAAATGGTAGAATGAATACATGTTTGGAGCTCAATGAAGAAGTTTTCTGAAGAAAATAAATTTTTAAAGTTGGAAGGAAGAGAATTTGGAAGTAAGGACGCTGGAGGATTTTTTAAAAATTACATGTTTCCTTAGAATTGTTGCTAAATATACATTACATATACACATGTTCAAACACTTATGACTACTAAGAAGGAACTAACAATCTAAACCAGTTACTTCAAACCCATGGGTCAAGGAGTCAGTGGAAGAGTTGCATGAATGCACATACACTAAGCATTCTCTGCAGTCTAAGACATTCCTCTCACATACATCCCACTATTTTTCAAATATTAACAGATACTAGTTAGAAGATAAGGGGACTTCTGGTTTAAAAGAAACAGATACTAGTATGATGAAATACAAAATCATTTAAAAGCATAGCAGTTTTTTTTTTTTTTGCCATTATGCCTAATTTGAATCAACAAATGCTAAAAGCATAATTTGTGTGTTAGAAGTGCAGGGTTCCTCATATTCAAAACAGGCCAGGACTTTAAGCTAATACACAAAGTTCCTTCTGACTTTAAAATTATGATTTTAAGGGACTAAGAACTCCTATGGTGAATTCTTTCGAAGTATTACATTATAAATATGTATACATATGTATATATAAATAATGCTTGCTATATGCCAAGCACTGACCTAGCTTTTGTTTCAGCGATAAATAAGAAATGATTCCAGACTCAAGTTCAAATTCGCAGGAGAGAAAGATAACATGAACAGATAATACAACCTAATAAATACTGTAGAAGAACTGTTTCAAGCGCTTTGGGAGCACAGCGATATCAATGTCTCCTGGGGGAGTCTGAGAAGACAATGATTTATGAATTGGGTTTTGATAGATGGAAAAAGAGAGAGAGAGGAGTAAGCATTCTAGACAGGTGGTACAGCACATACAAAGGTATACAGAGTCATGAAAATGCGTGGCATGTTTGGGGAAGCGGTCAGTAGTCTGGTATGGTTGGATATTAAAGCATTTGGAGGGAAAACAAGATGAGACTAAAAAGGTAAAATGGATTGGGATAGACAGTAAAAGGTCCTGAACGATGTGCTTAACAATAGGTCTTGATTATGTCAGCAATACGGTTACTAAAAAGTTTAAGGAAAAGAGAGATATAAACAGATGTGTATTTCAGAATAACTCCAGGGAAGGATGATGGTGGGGAAACCAGTTTGGGAGTGGGAGGCAACTGCAATAATTCTGTCGAAAGAAGAAGAAATAATACAGTGCTATGTGAGTGGAAATGCAGAACCAAGGATGATTCCTAGGTTTCTAGTTTGGATAGGACAGATACTAATAACGTTATGAGAGATGGGATACAGGAGAAAGGCAGGAAAAAAACCCGAAAATAGCAACACCCCTTGGAGAGCAGCTTCAGTAAGGAGGGAATGATTATCTTTTGTCAAATGCTGAAGAGGTAAACTGAAAAGGGTACCCCTCCCAATGGTGGGCTCCCGGGTGGTAAGGAACGGAGAAAACACACGGAAGGAGTGTGCACAGGGTTAGGGACGAGGCTTTTCATTAAACTTTCGCACCTCAGTTCCTGAAAGAGGAGCTCAGCGCTGAGGACCGGGAGAGGAAATCCGGCTCCCAAGAGCTGAGAGCCCGCGGAGGGAAGCGGCTAGGGCCGGGCGCCGATAGTTCAAGAGATGCAAAGCCCCGGAGCGGCCCAGGCGAAGGAAGCTTCGACTCGCCTACACCCGCTCCCGTCCATTCCACTTACTCCGCTCTCAATCCCTCGCAGCCGTCAGCTGTAGCGATTAGTACTCAAAGCCTCTACCAAGCGGGACCTACGCATTCAAGGGAAGAGACTCCGCGCCCCTATTCGGCCTCTTCAACGAGCAGACGCATAACGAGACAGAAACAGCAGAAGGGCTGCTCAGGATCCAGCAGGGCTCAGCCCCGCCACTAGCCCGGGAGAAACCTCCGCTGACCGCCTCCGACCAGCGATCCTGGAGCGCTCCAGCCTCGCGAGATTTCCTTCCTTGCGTTACCGTAGGGCAGTGCCGACCACTCCGATTTGCGCGAGAGGTAGGGGCGGGACCCTTCTTTGTCCCTCCCTCTTGATCCACACCCAGGCTGTCGCTCGGCCTCTCGCAAAGTCTCGCGAGTTTTTCCGAGGGAAACCGACCTGGGTGGAGAGACCGAGAAGGGGAGACCGGGTGGGTGGGCTCTACGCTTAGGGGGCCGTAGCTGGTTTAGCCGGCGTTGTGGTTGGTACTTCGCTGTTGGGGAGGCTTTTAAGGTGCCCAGATCATTATTCCCAATGGGTGATTGGGAAAATTAGCGGATAGAAAAATCTCGAGGGGTGGAGGCATTTTTTTTCCTCCTTGGCTCCGCCCTCTTCCTGTTCGGCGACTTGGGAGTCTGGCCCTCTGAGGGGGAAGGGAAGCTTGGCGGGGCTGCCGGAGAGTGCTTTGCGCACGCGCATGCCCGATTATGTGGATGTGTGCACGCGCACGCGCGCGCTCCCGCATTTAGGAAGCCTGGGAAGGACCGGTGTGCTAGGAGATGAGTGGGGAAAGCATAGTCCCCAGTCTGTGCTACCAGACACTCCTGACCGTGCGCTGACTCTCCCCTCCCAGCCAGCAGCCTTTTCCAGAGAGGCTGTGGTTCATAGCCTCTGTTCGTTTTCACTGCAGGACCAGGCACGAAAGTAAGCGAACCTCGATCGTGAGGTCTTCCCTATCCACTCACCTTGTACTTTCCACCCCCCACCCTCCAGCAAAGTGTGTCTGGATTCTAGACTCTGGAAGGTTTCTCAAAGAGAGTTTTGCATGAAGGGGAGATGCGTTTGAAAGCAGCAGAAGAAAATAGCTGGATCGTAAAAAGTCAGTTCGTTTCGATGAACACTTTAGCTCTGCTTACCATGTGCTTTTCGAATGTGGATTGTCTATTCAGTGTAAGATTTTATTAGCGAAGCAAGGGAGTTCCATATGCTCTGTTTTTATAGGAAAAAGTTTTAAAAGTTCCTCTTCCGCACCAATATGGTGGTAGCAACTAAATTTTTCTGGTCTACATGGAAAATTACTGTGGTGTTTCAAAAGCTAAGAGGGAGAGTGAATTTGGGGTCTTTATCCTAATGCAAGAACCCGATATGCAGTTATCTTAGGAGATGTTAATCATGTATTGGCCTCTCCTTTCGCTGTCACTTCTCCTTCCTGTTAATTGCCCGCACCCCTCACCCCCCTTTTTCAGAAGTCTTGAAACGTTTTTCATGGAGGAAAGCCCAAAAATGCTGGCTTGGGGTGATTGATGTCAATTAGCAAAAATCATCAAAAGTGTATTTGAAGTGTATTTGGCATGTATTATGTTTCGTGTATATAAGGGAATCAAATACATTGTATGTAAAAATGTTTTCTTCTAACAGTTTTAAGTTCTTTCAAAAAGCAAGAAAATATGTATGGACTGTAATTTTGCTTGTACCTGGTAGAGTGACACCCTGATATGGTGTAGTTCATTCCTTGAATGTAGACAGTTGCTTTCTGGTCATGACCCCATTAAATCTTGTGTTTTGTCGGACAGATTTCTTTGAACACATTATTCATGTTCCCTACCAAATCTTGAGGGAAAAGACAATCTTCTTGAGAAAATTGGAAATAATTTAAGATATTAAATGTTGCATATAAACATTTGGCTAATATATTTTTCCTCTCACAGGTTAAAACAAAATGAAGATTTTTTCTGAATCGCATAAAACAGTATTTGTTGTGGATCACTGCCCTTACATGGCAGAATCATGCAGACAGCATGTCGAGTTTGATATGCTGGTGAAGAATAGAACCCAAGGAATCATTCCTTTGGCCCCTATTTCTAAATCATTGTGGACTTGCTCGGTAGAATCTTCCATGGAATATTGTAGAATAATGTATGATATATTTCCTTTCAAAAAACTGGTGAGTGTGAAGTATAAACAAAATCCTGATTTTGGGGATGTACTTAACTGCATAAATAAAATTTTTATATAAGAATTTGCTATAGGTTAGACTTATAACTGTTTACTACTTTAAAATGTACATAGAACTCCCTTCTGGGATTAATATATTATGAGTATTTAATTGAGGCCAATAATAACAGCTAACAATTATTGAGCACTTACATGTGCCGGGCATGTTCCAAAGTGCTTCTTATTTATTAACTCCGTTAATTCTCACAATAGTCATATGAGGTAGGTACTATAATTATTGGGGAAATATTCAAAGTATGTAACAGTATGGAACAAGGGCTGACCGTGGAGAACTGTTGGCAGCCCAAGCAGAAGGAATGTTGGCTGTAAGCAATTCAGCAAATTATGCTGGTATGTACCAGCTAAATACCTGTCTTGTTTATTACTGCCACGTTGTAGATGTGGAAACTGAGGTAAAGAGAAGAAACTTGTCCTAAGTCACATAGCTAGTTAGAGGCAGAACCAGAATTTGAACCTAATTAGGCTGGCTGCTTGCAGTTTTGGTGAATTTATGCTAAACTGCTATAGAATGTGGCCATATTAGAAAAAAATGCTTTTAAGAATGCAAGTGG
The DNA here is from genome assembly GCA_963575035.1 of Avahi laniger. Lineage (NCBI taxonomy): Eukaryota > Metazoa > Chordata > Mammalia > Primates > Indriidae > Avahi > Avahi laniger. Next base: position 11,386 of record CAUYSK010061446.1, on the reverse strand, counting down.
AAATTACTTACCAATAAGAGAAATTGATAATTAATAGCAATTCAATTAAAGTTATCTTATGTTTCATTATCTTAAATGTCTTATTTCGGGAAAGTCATTTGGTTAGCCCCAAGCGGATGATTTGATTTCTGTCTCACTTGGAGCAGCTAAACTGAGATTAGCTAATTCTTTGACTGGCAAAGATAGGGCAGTAACAGTGAAGGTGAATATGGAGAGTCCAATATTATAGATTCAGATATATTTGAAATTAAAATTAAGTTTTCCTTAAAATTTTTGTGCATCGTATATATAGTAAAAAATATGTAATGGGAGGAAATTTAACATAGTGATTTAAGACAGAGGCTTTGGTACAGATCCTGGCATCTTTACCTACTATTGCTGTGACTTTGATCATATTTCCTATTCCCTCCAAGCCTCAGTTTCTTTCCATGTAAGCATAACACCTTCTTCCTTGTTGTAAGATTTAAAAGAAATAATCTAAAGTGGCTAGCAAAATATTTCTTTGTCAGATAAGCTTTACGAGAGAAGACCAATTATCAGACTTTTTCCTTGGGGGAGGAAAACTAGTATTTCATGGATATGTAGGAAAAAAGATGATAAGTTAGATCATATTGTCCAGGGGTAACAAATCTCACTCTCCTCCCAAAAATGAATAAGATCATCATCATCATTTGATATATTTTCTAATATGTTCCTTGCCATCATTATTATCTTACCTGACAGCATTTTTAATTTGCATTTTAAGACATAGAATAAAGTCCAAATCCATTATTTTGGTTTTCAGTGTCCAATATGATATGGCTGCTTCCTATTCCTAAGAGTTCATCTCCTACCTCTCTGCCTGCCTTTTGAGGGCACCCGCTTAGAGGCCTTTGCATTTCATGTTTGCTGTACCTGAAATTCTCTATCCCTGGCTTTTATGCTGACTAGTTTCTTTTAGTTTTTTTAGATTCCCCTCTGTTGCCACTTCTATTGAGGGCCCTTTTCTGGCCACCCAATCTAAAGTAGCTATCCAACTTATTTTTCATAGCATTTATCACTCTCTGAAATTATCTTGTTCATTTGTTTGTATTCTCCCTGCAGTGCCCTTTTGCCTTACTACACTTCCCAACCCCGATTTTCCCCACATTGTGAGTGACAGAACTGTTTCATTCATCACTGTATTCCCATATCCCCAGTGCCAAGAATAGCACCTGGCATGTACTAGGTATTCTGTAACTATGAAATGAATGAATGAATCATACCAGTGTTAGACATTTCATATTATTTTAAAATATGGTGATTGAGTGAAATGAGAGTTGGATACTAATTGTTTCTTTGAAATCTATTAGGTGAATTTCATTGTGAGTGACTCTGGAGCACATGTTTTAAATTCTTGGACTCAAGAAGACCAGAATTTGCAGGAGGTATGGTTAGATTTTGAGATGTGACCATTTTTGAAAATTATCTAAATGTGCTAATGCTTTTTAAAAAATGGTTAAAATTTTTTTAATCACTGTAGTATTTGCATATAGTTTTAAAATGCCAAGTAATAATGAAAGAAAAACAGCTATCTCCATTCCAGTCTTTCACTACTCCCATCCAGCAAACTTTTCAACTCTTTAGCTGTTCTGGTATTTACTTCCATGTTTCTAAATAACATGTTATTACTCCTATTTCTTGAATTCTCAATTTGAACGTTATCTATTTATTTATGGTTGTCAATGAGGATTTACCTCTTTTATATTTCCCCCTCACCCATGCCTCTATGCCTGCCTACTTTCCTTATTTTCTCAATAGTGTTATATCAGAATTTTGGGTTAGTTCAAAATTCCATGTTTGCATTATAATGTCTACATAAAGTACTGTTCACTGCTAAGCCAAGTAGTATATGTAATTATTTCCTTGTATTAATATAACTTTTTGTTTATTCCTAAAATTTATCATTACCTTTTTTCCTTCATGGTTTTCTGAATATCTATTGATGCTTTTCCTCATGTCTCTATAAAACTGCTCAATATTTTTATTATAAATGCATTAGATAATGTAGCAGTTTGATTTTTTTTCACCCTGAAGAACTTCTAGAGCACAGTCTTCAGCTGCAGTTGAACCGGCGGCTGCTTTCTAGGCCCACTTCACTCCTGACATCCTCCTCTCTCCTTATTTTTCAGATCCCATTTTTTTTTCTCTCTTTTTCATTATGTAATCTTTTGTTTCGGTAGAATATAACCTCCAGAATTCCTGAAAGTTTACCCTGCCCTTTATTGATACTTTGGGTATAGACATTCCACTTTGGAAATAACTTTTTCTTCAAAATTTTGAGGCGTCATGTACGCCACTGTCATATAGCATCAAGTGTTGTTAAGAGATCCGGTATCATTTTTTCTTCATAATTATTCTCTGAAAGTGTTCAAAATCTTTTCTTCCCCCTTCACGTTTTGAAGTTTGTCAGTGATATGCCTTGATGTCGATATTTTTTCATTCATTGTGCTAACCCTAATATTCTTCAGTTCAGGAAAATTTCCCTATATTGTTTCTTTGATGTTGTTGGTGTCTCTGTGCTCTGTGTCTTTCTGGAATACCTATTAGTGGGATATTGGACCTCCTGGGTTAAATTCCTTATTCTTTTTCTCACTGATCATCTCATTGTTTTACTTTTTTGAGCCTTTTAACTCTTATATGGAACTATTTATCTGATTGTATTTTTAGTTACCAAGAAGTTTTACTTATTCACTAATTTTGTCATATCCTTTTCTTGTTTTATGGATATAAAGTTTTGTATGTGAGGTATTAACTATAAATAATTTGAAGTTTTCTTTTATTCCTCCTGTGTTCTCAGAGTTCTTTTCCTATTGAGACTTTTCTTAAATGCATGCTGATATTTAGCTATGCAAACTTATTTAAAAGCAGGCACTAAACAACAGATTAGAAAATCTACATGTTGTGGGATCAGTATTGCTCTGGATTTCACTGTGTTTTAAGACAATTGTTTTCACTGGGGAACCTCCAAATGCAGAGTCACCAGATTGTCTCTCTGGGACTGTTCAGCATCTCCAGAGCATATCTTTCACTCCTCTATCTATATGCTTTAAACTTGGTTGTCAGCCTTTTGGGAGGCAGGGGAGAGGAGATAGGTCCTACCATTCGCTAGGTAGACTTCTCAGGTTGTATTTAATCTTTCCGCTTTTGTATTTTGCTGTCTAATATAGTAGCTAGTAGGGGCATGTGGCTATTTAAATTAAAATTAATTAAAATTAAATAAAATTAAAAATTCACTTCCTCTGTAGCATGAGCCATGTTTCGGATGCTCAATAAGCCATACATAGATAGTGGCTATTGTATTGGAGAGTATAGATAGAGAACATTTTTCCATCATCACAAAAAATTGGGTTGGTTAGTACTGATTTGATATCTTACCCTTACTGTCTGCTGTGCTTTGTGGTATCCGTGCTTGGTATTGGTACCTTTCTGGTTCAGTTCCTCCAAGGAATGTGATACTGTGTCTGTGAGAGTCGGGGAGAGGTAGTCATTTAAATGGGTACGGTGTGAGTAAGATCTGGGAGACAAATTGCTCCTTAGACTGACTTCAGTGCATTCATAGTTTTCAGTATCTTGCCTCACCCCTGTCTGTGTGGTCCTTGGTGCCTCCAGTTCTTGAACTTCTGTGGATTCTGCAGGGCATATCATCTTGCCTTTTTTCCCTGTAGGCACTTTGATTTCAGCTTATTCAGTCCGTTAAATTCATCCCACTCCTTCATCTATTTTTATACATTCTTGTTGACATTTCTCTTGTTTGCTGTTGCCTCCTCTTCCATTCTCTTCAAGTTTCTGGGTTTGTGCTTTTTTTTTTGGTTTATGCTTTTTAAAAATTAAATTCCTTCACTCTGGTTTTAGTAGAGGGAGCAAAAATAAACTTCCCTGCTCAGTCCATTACATTTATGTTTTGTTAACGTTTTTTATCTAAGGATTTTGAATTTCTGGTAGTTTATGTTCTTTGCCATTATTTAGTGGGATAGAAGACTTCAGTCTACTAGGTTCTTCACTGATGAAAATGAACAACATGAGAGACAGGCATTAGTGAAATATTTGAACACATTATTTGAATTATTTCATGTTATTATTTTTCTGTGAATGGATACTCTACAATGGAAATAATCCTACCCAAGGTGAATTTTAAATGGAACAATTTTAAAGAAAATGTGTTCATTGTAGTGTTTGGTATTGAAATGTTTGTGATTAGTAATATAATATCTAAACATATCCAACTTTTCATTCTTTTCAGGTAATTTACTCAAAGGATAGGCTTTTATTGGTTTTACACTTACATCACTCCAGAATGCTCTTAATATTCTTTCATTCCTTGAAAAAATAATTTTAAGAATTCCATACATTACCTCTATGCTGTCTCTTTGAAATACAGGCATCCCTTGGTATCTGCAGGGGATTGATTCCAGGACTACCCACAGATACCAAAATCTGTGGGTACTCATGTCCTGCAGTTGGCCCCGCAGAACCCTCATATACATAAAAGTCAGTCCCTGCATATTGTATTTTCCAACCAAGTTTGGTTGAAAAAAATTTGTGAATAAATGGACCTGTGCAATTCAAACCTGTGTTGTTCAAGAATCAACTGTACTGTGTAAGAAGCTTATACTTTTTTCAAGAGGCACTGTGAAAGAAGCTTGAAGCCTTTCTAGTAGTATATTAATAAAAATAAGTACAAATTTGTATAAATCTTTACTGCACCTCTGTAGTCTGCGGTGCAGTAAAGGTGTGCATTGATAGGTATGTTGATCAGAAAAGAATTGCTGTTTCTCTCTCTTTTCTGAAGGTGAAGGCACATTGTATCCCACTCATCGCTTTTAAATTTTAAACACGGAAACTCCAGTTGTGAAGGCAACTGTATAGCAAATCATTGGTGTTCAAGAGGATATAAAAAGGCCGGGCGTGGTGGCTCACGCCTGTAATCCTAGCTCTCTGGGAGGCCGAGGTGGGCGGATTGTTTGAGCTCAGGAGTTCGAGACCAGCCTGAGCAAGAGCGAGACCCTGTCTCTACTAAAATTAAAAAGAAGTTAATTGGACAACTAAAAATATATAGAAAAAATTAGCCGGGCATGGTGGCGCATGCCTGTAGTCCCAGCTACTCGGGAGGCTGAGGCAGGAGGATCGCTTGAGCCCAGGAGTTTGAGGTTGTTGTGAGCTAGGACGACGCCACAGGACTCTAGCCCGGGCAACACAGTGAGACTCTGTCTCAAAAAAAAAAAAAAAAAGAAAATTCATCCAAAGGCTTCCAAAAACATCACTTAACACATAAAAAGTTCATAATAGCTTTCAAAACACTGATTAAGGAATTCTAATTAGGGAAAATGTAAACCCAGCACTTTGGAAGGCCAAGGCAAGAGGATCACTGAAAGCCAGGAGTTCAGAGACCAGCCTGAGCAACACAGTGAGACCTCAACTCTACAAAAATTAAAAAATAAAATTTTTAAAAATAAAAAATTATCTGGGCATGGTGGCATGCGCCTATAGTCCCTGCTACTTGGGAGGTTGAGACAGGAGGATCACTGGAGCCCAGAAGATTAAGGTAGTAGTGACCTATGATCACACCACTGCACTCCAGCCTAGGATACAGATCGAGACCCTGTCTTCAAAAAAAGAAAGTTCAATGCCATGTTTTATTTAAGAAAACAAAAATTAGTCTCAAAAATTTCAATTAATAAAGTCAAGAAGAGACATTGAGAAAGTTTTATCAATAAAACTGTTTTATGCTACCTATGGCACTGATAAAGCATCAAAAGTTTAACTTGCCCCTAAACAATCCTTTGGCAGTGAATGTCCCATTAAAAACAAAATCAACATTTAACTGTCAAATAATTTATGTAAGGATTATGCCTTTCCTAGGCAACCTAGTCTAATTTTAGTGATCATCCTGAAACTCTTAAAACTTTATTTCAGGAATAAGCCAAACTCTGGGATGAAACTTACCAAGGAGCTTAAATGGCTTACAGATACACTTTCATCTCCAAGGTACCTGAGTTGGTTCAATCAGTATGAGATCAGCAGTAGTAAGGTTTTATTATCTGAAAACCACTCAGAAGCTACGGACAGAAATACAGCTTGCATCTTTATTAAATTTAGGATGAAGGACGTGTAAACAATAATTCACAGAAGGCAGTTTAGGTCAGAGATGAACAAACTTCTGCACTGCTACAGGACTTAAAATGTAATCTCAGGCAAATAGTGCTTCAGTTTCCCATTACCTAAGGTAGTCTCACCTCTGTACTCCTCTGGTCCAGTTGAGGCTCATTCCAGTCACTCAACCCAATACTGTGTTGCTAAACAAAATCAAATTTATCAACAAAGCCTAAATGTTCCCAGCATAGTTAGTTTATTCGTTTAACAAATACTTACTGAGCATCTACTAAGGGCATTTAAAAAACAATGACAACACAAGTTCTCTTTTATTTTGAAATCACCTGGCTTTTACAAGTAGGTTTACTATCTTTCCCACTAGAATGTGAGTTCTTAAAGAGAGAGATTATATTAATATGTAGCAAAAAAAAAAAAAAAAAAAAAACCAATTTTGGGCTTTAGAGCCAGGCAGATCTTCACTGAATTAAAAACCTCCACTCCGGTGATCTTAGAGAAGTTCTTAAATCCTGAGCCTCAGGTTCCTCTCATTTGTAAAATAAGGTAAGTATCTATCAGCTAGAACTGCAGGCTGGCGCTGTGGCTCACACCTGTAATCCTAGCACTCTGGGAGGCCAAGGCAGGAACTGCTTGAGTTCAGGAGTTTGAGACCCTGCTCCTCAGGAGGCTTGAGGTGGGAGGATTGCTTGAGCCTGAGTTTAAGGTTGCAGTGAGCTATGACACCACTGCATTCTACCCAGGGCTACAAAGACTCTGTCACCAAAAAAAAAAAAGGAAACTGAACTCCCCTCCTCACTATCCCTTCCTTCATGTTCAAATATGTGTATAAAAAATAATAAAAATTTAAAAAAAGAATTGCTGTGAGAATTTTAAGTGAGTAATGTATGTTTTAAGGAGCTGGTATATGGTAGATGTTCAGTTATTCACTGAATGCATGGATAAACTTATCATTAAAAATGAGACTACGGGGGGGGGCAAGGGAAACATACATAACCTAAACATCTGTACCCCCATAATATGCTGAAATAAAAAAATAATAATAATCATAAAAAAAAATGAGACTACCTTTGCTTGAGCTCAGGAGTTCGAGACCAGCCTGGCCAAAAGTGAGACCCAGCCTCTACAAAAAAACAGAAAACTTAGCTGGGTGTAGTGGCCTGTGCCTGTAGTCCCAGCTACTCAAGGAGGGTGAGACAGGAGGATCACTTTAGCCCAGGAGTTTGAGGTTGCAGTAAGCTATCATGACGCCACTGCACTCCAGCCCAGGCAACAGAGCAAGACTCTGTCTCAAAAAAACAAAAACAAACAAAAAAAAGACCTGCCTTAGGTAACTTCAAGTTTACTTAGCAACTTCAAGTTTCTTTCATACAACTGCTGAGGATGAAACTGTAGCTGCTCTGAAAATGCAGTATTAAATGCAATAGAAATGTTCAGTTAAAACCTATTAATGTGGACAGGCGCGGTGGCTCACGCCTGTAATCCTAGCACTCTGGGAGGCCAAGGCGGGTGGATCGCTCAAGATCAGGAGTTCGAGACCAGCCTGAGCAAGAGCGAGACCCCGTCTCTACTAAAAAAATAGAAAGAAATGATCTGGCCAACTAAAAAAAAAAAAAATATATATATATATATATATAAAAATTAGCTGGGCATGGTGGCGTATGCCTGCAGTCCCAGCTACTTGGGAGGCTGAGGCAGAAAGATCGCTTGAGCCCAGGAGTCTGAGGTTGCTGTGAGCTAGGCTGACACCATGGCACTCTAGTCCGGGCAAGAGAGCAAGACTCTATCTCAAAAAAAAAAAAAAAAAAAAAAACCAAACAAAAAAACCCATAATGTGTATACCAAGAAGAAATACATTGTGTAGAAAACAATCGAAGAACTTTCTGATTAGTATTTTCACTATTTCAATACCACACACAGAGGCTGAAAGGATTCTGGCTGTGTCAGGCCTAAGGGACATACAATTTTGAATGTGAGTAGGCCCAAGAAATATACTCTTGTTTTACAAAACCCTGAGAAGTCAAAACTAACTTAGACTTTGTCTTTAAAGCCTCAGGGAGCCTCCTGGTCTCAATATGCTGGGGGCAAATCCTTCAGTCTGCCTCAGAGCCACTTCCTCATCCACCCAAACAAACCTCTGAAGGATCATCCATGCCTAAAACTACCCTCTTAAAGTTGGGTCCAAACTGATGCACACAAGTGTCTGGAGAAGTAGGAATTACTATAATTTGCCCTTTTCCACTCTATTCCTTGATATTCAAAAGAACTTGCCTCCTGAATATGTTTTCTTTGTTAAAGCTTCCCTGAATTTAAGACCCAAAGCAATGGTAGAAGGGAACAATGATAAAAGAAGTAACAAATATTTTCACAATACCCCCTTAGCCACTTCCAGAAGCTCTACTGCCTACACAAAAAAGTAACCAATTTATCACTATATAAGGGAGGGCAATATTCTTATTTATTTACATGTAAATGAGAAAAATTCACAGTCCCAAGTGTGACTGGGAGAGGGGAAGTCAAGGCATCTAAAAATATCATTACTGTCTCTCACTTTCTCAAACTTCAGATAAGAAGTGGTCATTCCTAAAAGTACCACAGGGTAATGTCAAAGGAACCCAAGATCCCTGCCCATGCCTAACAACTACCAAACACTGACAGGCTTCATGGAGCTGTAGACCTCAAAATGAATACCTTTCTAAACTAGTCTATCTTTTCATTCATTCAACAAATAGTAAGCAACTACTAAGGGCGAGGCACTAAGTACCAACCATATTCTAGGACACATTGTAGTGAACAGGCCTGACAAAGCCTTTGCCCTAGTGCTATGGTCCTCAATGGGGGAAAGTACAGAACCGAAGAGGGTGCTCCAAAAATCTGGGAGGCAGGGGAAGTGTTTTTGGCTGTCTGTTTCCTTACATCTTCTAAGGGAGTCAGTCCTGAATATTTACATAAAGGGGAAGTTAAAACAGATTTATTATAAACAAGCAGTTACATCGAAACTTTGAAAACCAATGACTCAGCAGAACTTAAATTCCAAAAGTAGGGGGAACAAGTAGATGAAAATTTAATTTCAAAATGTGGTATACTACGAAGAAAATAAAGGTGATATGAAGTAGGGGTGCTCTAATACAAACTGGGCTCTCAAGGGAAGGCCTCACTGAAAACCACATTACATATAAGTGAACATTAACTGTTGTTCTCAAACCATACATAACCAAAAGTACAATAAAGTAAAAACTGTTTAATAGTAATTCTCATCAATACTATAATTCATGATATTAACCTGCTGTTATTAACTAACGAATACAATTGTCCACAGTCCTTTAGGAAATCAACAACAGGTAGCAAAACCTTAGTTATCTCAAGACTAGCCTCTCAACAAAAACTGAAGCTGCCTTTACCAGGCTGGCTCAGTCTTTAGTGATCACTGTTCACAAAATTAATGCAGCTAAACAAAAGAGAAAGATTCATACCCCCCGGGTTGCTGAGCTCGACCTGTTCCGGCACACTAGAGTAAGCAGGGGCTTTCGCCAGGGGTGCGTGGGCTCTGAGGAGCGAGGCCCGGGACCCCAGGCAGGCCCAGGGCGCGCGGGCTCCGAGGGGAGACGGCGGGGGCGTGGCGGGCCAGGCGCCTGCCTTTGTTGTCCCTCGTGGCGCGCGGAGGGGGAGGGGCAGCCCGAGGCCCGCGAGGCCAGCAGCCGCCTCCGGCCCCCGTCGCGTGGGCTCCCTGCTCCCGCGGGCGCGTGAACCCACCTTCTTATAGTGCTTGCCCAGCCAGACCCGCACCGAATCCAGCTGAGACACCGTCTCAGGGCTCTCCCAAAACTTGCTGGCCGGGCCACCGTCCTTCCGCCGATAAACGGCCAGGCCCGCGGCCGCTGCCGGAGCCCCCGAGCCCGCGACGCCCGCTGCCGCTCCCGGCCCGCCGCCGCCCGCTGCCGCGGCCATAGTCGCCGTCCGTCGTCCCCACCGCCTGGCCTGCCCCGGCACTCGCGGCGTTTCCCGTTCGCACCCGCGCGCTCGCACGTTCAGCCGCCACCGCCGCCTCCCGGCCCCGCCCAGCCAACCCCTTTCCGGCGCCGATGCCCGGCCCCGCCCCATCTCGGGACCGGCGCCGTAACCGACTCGCGCCCGCGTACACGCATGCGCAGCACTCGCCACGGTGTGCCACGGCGGAGCACCTTTGCCCGCCTCTTCCGCCCGTCGCCGCAGGCTGCTAGCCCTACCTGCTGCTTAGCGCCTGCATCTGCACTTCTGGCTCTTCGCTGGTTTCCTACGTCCGGTCGTTATCCAGTGAACAGCTGCTAGCCGGTTCTGTGTGATCGCCTGCCACCACCGAAGAGAAAAGGCCTGATGTGAGAAGTGCTGAGGGGAACGCCCGTTTAGGGTGTGTAGTGCTGGCCGAGGGACCCACACGCAGGGTGAGACTCTGCGCCCGCCCCTGTTTTCCCTCAGACCCTCTACCCGAAGTGGCCGCGTCGGCCTTTGTAAACATCCATCTGCGACGCCGGTACCTCGGAGCTGCTTGGGCTTCACAGATGTTCGGTCCCCTCATGGCTCCAGCCACTGGAGCTCATTCCCGCCGCAGGGCCCGTACACCGCTGTTTCTTGAAACGGCAACAGGTCTTCTCTTTTGATTTTCACTTACGAAGCACATTCAGATTCATTACTTAAAAGCCGATTACTGATGATATAGTGCTGACCATCTAATCACACCCACTCGACATTTTCTGCTTAGCATTCACCATGACCTGGTATATTTCCTGTTTATTTTCGTACTTAATCTTCCACACAAATTACGTGAGAACCTAATCTTTACAAGTATTAATATATCCTCAGCACCGGAAACAGGGCCTGTTATCTAGTAGATGTTCAATAAATAATGATGAGTGAATGAATGGCCTACAAAAAGGCAGAAAGGCTTTAAATTATTAACAAAGTATATTGGCCATATGGAGTTACGAACATACGCTTAAATGATCTGAGAGCAGCAAGTGCCTAATTGCTTGTGAGAAAGTCTGGTGAGTTTTTGAGACCTTTTAAAAATGAATAGAGGGCCCGGCGCGGTGGCTCACGCCTGTAATCCTAGCTCTCTGGGAGGCCGAGGCGGGCGGATTGTTTGAGCTCAGGGGTTCGAGACCAGCCTGAGCAAGAGTGAGACCCCCGTCTCTACTAAAAATAGAAAGAAATTAATTGGACAACTAAAAATATATAGAAAAAATTAGCCGGGCATGGTGGTGCATGCCTGTAGTCCCAGCTA
>CAUYSK010061444.1:0-26557 GCA_963575035.1 Avahi laniger | reverse complement strand
AGGTGCCGGTGCTTCCCATGAAAACCTCTCCCTCCTCACAAACGACAGAGCCTAGAAGCAAATGCATGTTCCAGAAAAACCATCTCGGTGGTGAGGCCCAATTTCCTCCACCCATTAGGTGGCTGACGTGCTCTCTGACCCTGAAGTTAGGAAATTTCTAGCACGCTCACGTGGTCGAAAGACCCAGAGGACAGAGCAGGAGGTTCTTTCCTCTTAAGCAATGTTTTCCGTGTAACCCTCTGCGTCGTACAAGGGTAACTAACAAATTTAATGTAGTTTACTATCTCTCTTTCTGCTACCCAAAAAGGGCACAAACATATTTTAAAATGTAGATTTATTGCCAAAGTTAAGGCACGCTATTTCGGGAATAAAAACCTTGTATCAGTGAAGAGTTCCACCTAAAGAGGCTACGTGCAGGCCGGTCCTGGTAGGGGAGATGTCCTTGGGCAGAGGTGTCGGACTCAGGTGCCAGCAAGGGCCAGGTTGACGGGAGTGAAGTGGATGGAGGGGTCTGTGACATGCAGAGCTGGGTCCCCATCAACAGGGAGGGCAGCTGCCACCCTAGGCCAGGTAACTGCTGCCACGGGGGATACCAGACTTGTACCCTTAAAATGTCTCACAATTTGAAAATATCACCATCAGATATTTAAAGATAAAATCCACTGTTCCAGAGAGACACCCTCCCCCTCTATAAAAAAGAAAGATGAAGCTTGCTGGACTTAGCGACTCACTTCTAGCAAACCGAGCATGGAACGGGAAACAGGAGCTTTATGGTGGAAAAACTCAGCAAACGTGACCTTAACCAGGTGATCAAGGTCAACATCGTCAGTGATGTCCGGTGAATGTCACGGACCCTGGAAATAATGCAAGAGCAGAGCCCTCGACCTCCCGAGGACCCTTTTCCAGAGACCCGTAACTCCAGCCTGCTCGTGAGAAACACATTAGAGAAATTCAAACCCAGCAAAGTTCTGCGAAGTATCTGCCCAGTGCTCCGCAAAACGATCCAGTCATGAACACCAAGGAACGTCTGAGAAACCTGCAGACCAGAGGAGAGCAAGGAATCGGGCCAACGTGGCGTCTCAGACTGGACCCGAAACATAAAAAGGGCCACGAACACAAAAGGGTGAAGTCCCAGTCAGGTCTGGAGAATGGCTGATAGCAACACATTAGTGTTGGTTCTCAGTTCTGACACTGTTGGAGGTACGTGTCAGCATCAGGGTAAATGAGGCTGGGTGAAGGGTACGTGAGAATCCCGTGTGCTATCCGTGCAACTTCTCCGTTAACCTAATATTGCTCCAAAATGAAACATTTTTAAAAATGTAGCCGGGATTCCGCCGACAGGCGGCAAACCAGTGCCCGGTGAGAAAGCCAAGCACGGAGGCCTCTGGAACAGCTGCCGTCTCTGGCCCCAAGACGGGAGCAGCCTCTTGTCCCTGCCCCGGACAGGGTCCACCTCCCTCCAAAGGAAAGGATCACCCTTGGGCGGGAAAACCAGCTAAGTGACAAGCTGTGCTGAACTTCTCTCCGTGACACCAGTGAATCGCTTAGAGCTGACAGGAGTTGCACCCATCTGCGCTAAACCTTCACGAGAACTTCGATATTTGATTTAGAGCAGCACTTAATGCAAAAAGTCGCCAAGAATATTGACCAGCAAATTACTAGCTCTACAGAGAGGAGAAAATTCCTTTGTTTTCTGGGCAAAATGATGCTCCCACGCATGACCAGGGGCTGGAAGTAGTGAATCCCCGGGGTCCCCTCTGCAGACATCCTGTTCTCGACCAGCTCTTACTCAATCTGCATGAAGTATGTGTTCCCAGACTGGCATCTGGGCATGGCTAGACGATGGAATTATCCCAGGGAGCCCTGCCCTGAGCACTTGGATGGCGGTGGGAGCAAAGGCAGAGAATGTCACTGAAGAGGAAGGAAATGGCCTTGTCTCCTCCCTTACTGGCTCACTTCCTGGACAGCAAGAAGCTGAAGTCAGGACTCACTAATTCACAGACTTGGAGAGGAAAACAGAAAGAGGGGAGGTCTGGGGCCACCCACATGCTATTTTTCTCCCCACCATGGCCTCAGGTTAATGAAATGTCCTTGAACGTCAGTCCCGCTACCGAAGGGGAGAACAGGGCAGGAGGCCTCGCCAGCAAGCGGGAAGCCGACGCCAGCCTCAGCAGAAAGTGCCGCCCCCTCCGGCCCGTGTGCAGGGGAGGACTGCACCCACCCAGACAGGATCTCCGCCGGCCCGTGTGCTCCCTGCGGCCGCCATCACGGCGCAGCTGCCCAGCACTAAGTGGGCATTGGGTGGTGTCTGTCGAGCCCGACACAGCAGACGCCAGGCCGTCATGGGAGCACCGGTAAAACCGTGTTGCGGGGTCCATCTGAGGCCACCCAGAGGGAAGCCCTACCTGGCCCTCCCCAGCTGGGCTCCGCATGGCGGCCAGCCCTCTGACTCCATCCTAGCCTACGGCTTAGGCCACAGCCCTGAGCCACGCAGATCTTGAGGCCCAGGACACAGGAATCCTTCCCGTCCCCAATCCAAAGGAAGTAACTCAGCCTGGCTCCAAGAACGATGGGAAAATTAGCCAAACTTTCACCCTTTGCCAGGAACTGTCTCCCAAATAGAAGAGAGGGCTGACCTCCAGGAGTAAAAGCAGTTCTCCCATTGGTCTGTTGCTTTTTCTGCATTGGACTCTTTGCTTCCAGAATTGGGGGCGGGGGGGGAGGGCTCTCGGAATGAGCTGGCTCGCGTGAAATGGTCACATAGCATCTGCTGCTCATGGTAAGTGCCGGCAAATCCCAGCTTCCTCCCTGGTTCCCTTCTGAAGGGACACGGTACCATGACAGGGTGGGGGAGGCCATCCAGGGACCCAGGACACACCCCTGGGGGAAGGGCAGGGCCAGCTGCTCTGAGCATTCGCTGTGGGATCCCAGCGCTGGGGAGAAGGTGCCTCCAGGTCCGAACAACACAGATGCCATTTCCAAAAGCACCTGCGCTTCTGAGACACGGACGCTTGTGTTTTTAACCGGGCAGATTATATACACCAAGATTACGTCACAGAAGCAACCTGAACCCCACAAACTCCTCACTCGGGGCGTGGGGCACCACCTTGGGGAAGTCGTTTCTCCCTGTGGTTTCAAAGGTGCTTTTACAGCACCTGCGAGGCTGGCCGTCTCCGCGGGACACCTGAACTCACCAACGGCTAGTCCCGGCGGACCCCCGACCAGACCGCCGACGAAGGCCACGGCCCCGGTCACCAGGGCGCCCTTCCCCGAGTGCTTGACGGCCGCCTTCATTTTCCTCTGCTCGGAAACGGAGCACAGCAGCTTCATGATGTCGTCCACCATGACGGGCATCCTGGTGCGCCTTGAAAGAAACGTTTCAGAGGGAGAGTTTTAGCGAGCGCCAGAGTATCTGCAACCAGACGTCACTCTTCCTAGGGTTTTGGGGACAGGTCTCCGTTTTCTGGAGAGAACAGCAGCTCGGCTGTGTACAGGACAGACGGCATCCAGACAGTGAAAAGTTCTTTGTCACAGAAAACGCAGGGCAGAGTTAGCTAATGAGCAAACAGAAGCAGCTGAGTGGACGAAAGGTCTTCTTTGCCCTCTGATTAGCTTCTGATTTACGACAGATTAAGGAGCGGCCCCAGCCACATGTTCTGCCAGCTCATCACCAGGGAGGCGAGTCTGACCTCTTGCATCTGTGGACTGTGGACGGGCTCAGGAAATCCTCTGCACACACAGAGCCTGGCAGGGACCAGAAGTCCCAGCCTCGGGTCCTTTGTGTGTGACAAGGCATCAGAGCTGATGCCAAGCCAGAGAAGGAGAAAGGACACCGGGCTGAGATCGCGCTGGCATTTGCCCGCTACGTGACCCGGAGTGTCAGACACGTCACCCCCAAGATGGAGATGAGCCACCGACAGGCAGGATTCTGTCGGTGAGGGGTACGTGGAATGGGTGTGCGGGGCTCGGTGGGGATCCGGGACATCTCAGCCTCTCAACGTACGAACGGACGTTCCATCACTAACCCTCCCCACCGGCCCCCTGAACAACTCTTAAAAGTCAACACGGTTCTACGTGTGGGACGTTAAAAGCAATGAGATGGAGCAACCGGAGAATAAAATAAATCAAGCGATTCCAAGGGCTTGCCATACATATGGATGGACGGACCTTTAGAACAACGACCTTTGGACAATTCTCTGGGCCCGGGAACTGCTGCCAGGCTGGCAGGGAAATGCAGGCAGGGCAGGCTCTGGGGGGCCCAGACACTGGCGGACCACCTGGGAGGGCTGAGAAGGGAAAACCGAAAGGGCGAGTGGATGCCTCTCCTTGGAGCTCCCGCAGGACACGAGGCTCCCATGGCACCTCCCTGTCCCAACACACCTCCCTTTCGCTCCAGGCTGTGACACCCAAACAGCTGCTAAAGGAACTTCACTGAGAAAGTCTCGGGCAGATTCTGCTGTTCAGTATCTTTCGGTTGTGTGAGCTTTGCTGACCGAAGGGGGATCCAAACCACAAGTCTTATTGTAAAATTGCCTTCCCCGTCCTGGGAGAGGATGCTGAGCCCTTTGAACAAACCCATGGGTCCACCATATTACCGCAGAGTCGGGTTTCCAGAACTCCTCCCCGGTCCCAGGAGAGGTAAGAGGAGTCCTGCGCTCCAGCCCCTGTACATGTCCCCTTTCCCTGTGATGTACTTTAGATCTGGGATTCCACAGGGTGTGCAGGAATCGCTGAAGATCTCATTAAGTACCAATCTTAGGGTGCGGTGTGAGTCTGCATTTCCAACAAGCTCTCCTGACCTCACTTTGGGCAGCAAGACCCTAAGAGGACATCACCCAGGGGTTTGATGTTCATCAGTCCCCAAAATTCAAAAATTGCAAACAGGGCCCCAGCTGTGTCTTTTCGGCCCAGACGGGCACGGAGGCGGCAGAAGGGCAGGCCTTACCCGGGTTGACCAAGGGACCGGAGGAGAACTCGGGCCTGCCGCCCTGCTCCGGCTGCCTTACGTCCTGTGTCTGCCGAGACACCTGCTGGCTCCCAGGCCCTGCCCAGGCCTCCTCCTCCCTGCGAGAGCCCCCTTCCACCATTCCAGTGGTCAAGATTTGTCCACACGCAGACGTCACGACAATAAAATGGCATTGTTGCAGCAAAGAGACTGACCCTGGCAGAAACCACCCAGAAAAGGGGAGACAGAGGGTGGAGCCCGATTTACCCAGTCGGCATGGTCCTGAAAAGCTACACGCACAAAGTGAGTTTTATTTCAAGTATATATGAAGATAACCAAAGGAAATAAGTTTACAGTAAAGCCTTTCAAAAAGCTCAAAATCCTACTGTAAAATATCTAATTGCCTTCTAGTTTAGCTGCGGTTTATATCCAGCTTTTCATCTACCCAGGTCTCAGGAAGACCCCTCTGGAGGTTACAGGGAACTTCCCACTCCCAGGGGCGTGAGGACCCCGAGCCCTGCCCTACTTGGTCTGCAAGGCTGGCCCGTGCCCGGACACCACTCCTAAAGTGGGTTCTCTGCAGAATTATGGATCTGCACTCTCAAAACAGCTTTTGCAGGCAAGAAAACGCATGTAACAGAGGCAGAGAGCAGATATATGCCCCACGTCACCTCTACTGTCTATCCCAGAAAAGAAAAACAGCTTCTGACCTGCTCTGAACGACTGTGAATCTAAACCCACGGGGGCTCATGAGGTGTTCTAGAACAAACGCTACCTCCAACCTGCACCTGGCCCCCAGCGGGCAGGCCCCAAAGCACAAGCCCAGGGCGTGTCGGAAGGCACGAGCAGAAGTAGCCGACTCCAGCCGGGTTCCACGGTCCGGACAGAGGTGGCGGCGTGGCTGCCTCCATCCAAGGGAAAGCTGGTTTGATTTCTTTGCGAGAATCATTTCAGAAGTCAGAGCATCGAGAAGAAAGGTTAGTAACGCATGTCCTGAGCCCTTGCGAGAAAGCTCAGCTTCCCGAATCCTCCAGCCTTGTCAGACTGAGGGGGAAGCCCGTTCTGCTCCTCCTTTTCCCACCCCAGGGCCGCCTTCGTCTGCGAACGACAGAGACGTGGGTGAGGAGGGGTGGGGAGTGCAGCTCACCCCTCCCCTGCACCGCATCACCCCTGTCTCAGACCCGGCTTTGTCCACAAGACGCCCATCTGCCGGCCACACGGAAGGCAAGTGCCAACTCGAAGCCCCGGTTTCCTGCAGGCACCCAGGCTGGTCTGGGATGTAGAGAGATGGAAATGAGCCCGCCCCGCCGACAGCACCTAGATTTCCGAGCTTGGGCCAGACTGTGAGAGACGAGGGAGACAAACTCTTCCAACCTCACCCTGTTCTTTAAAGAAAAATTATTAGTAGAAGGGAAGCCTCTTAAGAGAACGATCTCAGTCACCCTGGCATCCTTAGCAGTCTCTATTTCTCAGGTGGAATTTATCCGACTCCACTGTTTGCTCCGGCTCTGTAAACCTCATCTTCCCCTCTCGGTGCCCCAGTGCGAAGGCCGCAGCTGGAGGCCACCAGCAAATGTTTCCAGATTAGCCCACGGAGTTGTTTTTTTTAAAACCAATTAATTAGCTGCCAATATTTAAAAATCAGGGGATTTCACACATGCCTCAGATTCCTGATTTCTGTCGAAAAATCATTAGACTAGGCCACACTGGAGCTGCCTTTCTTTGCAGCATCGGAGGCCAGGGCTGAGCAGGGGCTGAGGCCCCCCAACACACACGGAGGGAGGTCACTGTCCTCTGCAGGGCCCCTGCTGGCGATCTGCGCCTTTACCTACCTACGCGGCCCACAAGCAGGTGACTTCGCAACCTCTCAAGGTTTCTTTCTTTTCCCGTTTTTCACAGCCCGGTCTGTCGCCAGGCTGGGGTGCAGCGGCCACGCGCAGGTGCGCTCACCGTGCACTAGGGCCCGAGCTCCTGACCCTCCGACAAGCTGGGACCACAGACACTCACTTGTTTTTGCAAAGGCTGAACAAAGCACCTGCCCTCGCCAACGCCAACCTGACCTCCGCCATCCCTTCCCGGACACCTCGAAGGGCGCCCAGCTCCTCCTCGCAGGTGGCTCGGCCAGGGTGCGGCCCGCGGGGCAGGATTCCGCTCTGCACCCGGCCACTGCGTGCGTGGCTTTGGCCTCTCCGAGCCTCAGTTTCCCCGTATGGAAAAGGAACACACGCACAGTGTCCGCCCGGCACCGAGGGTCAGGCTCCCGGCGGGGCGGGGACCCCCAAGTCGCTCCCAGGTATGGGGGTGCCGCGCTCGGGGCACCCCCTTCCCTGGTTCCCCGGGGCGCACCTTTACCTGAGTGATCTGCGGGCTCGCCGCGCGCCTCTGAGGTCAAAGGTCGGCTCTGCGCCCGCGGGGAGACTGAGGCCCGCCCGCGCCCCGCCCCGGCCGAGGGTCGCTCAGGCCGCGGCGGCTCCGGAGTGCTGGCCCCGCCCCCCAGCTTCCGGCTCCGCGGGGCCTTCCGGGTCGCCGGGTCGCCGCGGGTCCGAGCCCGGAGCCGGGTCCCCTGAGGGGCGGGGGTCCCCAGGGCGCTGCCGGGCGTCCCCTCACATCCGCCCGGCCCCGGCCTTCCCCGCGGTGACCCCGCCGAGGGGCGGCCTGCGCCCCGCCACGCGCTGTAGAGCCGGGTTCGCCGGGTCCTGCCCAAGCCCCGGGTGCTCAGGGAGACCCTCTGTCCCTGCGGCCCGGCCTGGGCGCGGTGCGGACGCGGGAGAGCGCAGGGGCACCGGGAGGTCCCCGCTAGGTCAGCACTTGGTGCACGCACCGGGTCGCAGCCAGGTGCCGCCTGGGCCCCGCTGACCTCCTGACCCCGCCTGACCTGGGTGCTGTGTCACCGAGACGCCCCCACCCCCAGGGCCGCTTCCTTGCTCTGCCCCGCCGTCCCCAGACTGGGGAGGCATCGAAGTCCTAACGCCAGGGCCCCCCCTCGGGATCGGATACCCCCACTCGCTCCCGACTAGGGGCTTCCGCTGGAGCCTGGGGGACCAACAGCGACAGGGGACAGGTGATAGGGCCCAGCCCGCCCGGCCAGGCGCCCATCCCCGCTGCAGCGCCCTCCGGCGGCACGTTTGAGAACCGCGGGCTCCTCCCGGGAGGGGTTCCGCAGCAGGGAGAATGCTAACCGCGAACGCAGGTGGACAGCGGGGTCCGCTGCAGAAGGGGAAACCTTCGGCCCCTCAGCACCTGGCACCTTAATTCTGACACGAGCGAAGCCGTGACTCGATGGCACACGCGGCAGCCCAGAGACTAGCGCGGGCGTGCACTGCGCTCTCCCGGTGGCGGTGGGGCCTCCTGCAGACGGGTCCTGCAAGCAAGGGACAGAGCGGGGCCTCCACCACGGGTGGCACCTGCACGGGCCGGCAGGCAGCTAAGGCTTCCAGGATGCTTACGCTGACGGGGGAAGCTATTCGGGCCTCAGTGTCCTCGTCTGGGCAATGGCAGTAACAATACCGCCCATCTCATCCAGTTGTTGGAAAGGTTATAGCACTGTGGGAGGCCGAGGCAGGTGGATGGCTCAAGGTCAGGAGTTGGAGACCAGCCTGAGCAAGAGCCAGACCCCGTCTCTACTAAAAATAGAAATAAAATTAGCCAAACAACTAAAAATAGAAAAAATTAGCCGGGCATGGTGGCACGTGCCTGTAGTCCCAGCTACTTGGGAGGCTGAGGCAGGAGGATCGCTTGAGCCCAGGAGTTGGAGGTTGCTGTGAGCTAGGATGACGCCATGGCACTCTAGCCCGGGCAACAGAACCAGACTCTGTCTCAAACAAACAAATAAATAAAAATGAAGGTTAAAGGAGGCCATGCGTAAGAGTCTAGATCATCCTTGTTTACGCCGTAGGGTGTGAAGATGAACAGCCTCTCCAAAGTCCCGAATGGGAGCCTCGTGTGCCTAGAGGAGCAGGAAATCCGATTCTGCCCCAACCCTGACGGAGCCCCCTCTTCCTGAAGGGCCCCCCGCCCCCCGGGCTGCTGGGTTGTGTTCTCGGGGCCGGCCAGAGCCAGAACTCAGAGGGAGCCCCCGGAGCCAGCATCCTACCCCAGCTCCTTTCAAGGGCTGAGTGGCTCTTGTAGGATAGAGCTACCACCCAGACCCAGGCTGGACCATCCCGTGTAGATGCCACACCCGTAAACCCTGCAGCCTCTTAACACTGACTGGTGCGAGTGAGCTTGCCGTCGCTCTGAAAGCCAAAATTTTAGCGTCAGTGATCTTTTTTTCTCCCAAATACTATACTTTGTGCCACTATGATCACTGTTCTGTTTATTTTAAATTATCTCTGAGGAGGCATCATAGTCTCTGCTCTTTTTTAATGTTTTTTCTTTTTGTTTTTTTGAGACAGAGTCTCACTCTGTTGCCTGGGCTAGAGTGCCGTGGCGTCAGCCTAGCTCACAGCAACCTCAAACTCCTGGGGGCTCAAGCGATCCTCCTGTCTCAGCCTCCCGAGTAGCTGGGACTACAGGCATGCGTCGCCATGCCCGGCTAATTTTTTTTTTTTTTTTAATTGTCCAGCCAATTTCTTTCTATTTTTTTTTTTTTTTTTAGTAGAGACAGGGTTCTCGCTCTTCCTCAGGCTGGTCTCGAACTCCTGAGCTCAAACGATCCTCCTGCCTCGGCCTCCCAGAGTGCTGGGATTACAGGCGGGAGCCACTGCGCCTGGCCATGTTTTTGTTTTTTTTTTAGAGTGGGGTCTCTTTTTGTCATGGTGCCACGTGCTACGTCCAAACCGTAGCACCAGGTATTCGACTCGTGCCAGCCGTGGTTATGGTAACCTGAGCACGTGTGTGGTACACAGGTGTACGGTCCATGGCGCAGGACAAATGACAGCCTCGGGCCATGCCTGTGTCAAGATGGTTGTGTGCAGGGGACCGTCCTGCCGCCTGCCTTTTGTCTGGGGAGAGCTCGATTCTGAACGGTTGTCGAAGGACAGGTGGCTTTGGGACTGGTAATGATCTCGTCCTGGGCTTCATCACTGTTCTTTTAAATAATTAATTCAGCTTCTTCCTGGGTGTTTACCTCCTTCAAATATTTGTAGACGGTTATCATGTCCCCTTAGTCGCCACTTAGCACCACTCTACATATTTGCTGTCGTGTGGAGTGTGTGTTATCATCGCCGTCACTATTATTATTATTGCTCCCGGAGCCCTCCCTCGGTCCCTCAGCCACCATCATCGCTTTGCGAATCTCCTTCCAGGTTCCCGACCTTTCTCCTGCCAAGTGACCCAGGAGGGGACATTAAACGTCGGTAGTGGTGACGACGGATGGCTTGCAAGCCCTCCGGCTCCTTACTGCTCCCGAATTCTCATCAGTTTCCCCAAAGCCACAGCAAAAAAAAAAAATAGACAAGCCAAGTAAAACAGTATGCTTGCAACTCAAACACGGCTTCCAGACAATTCCCCGGCCCTGTTCCTGACCAGATAATCCTCGGTTTCCTAAATTACAAAATAAGGATGAGAATTCCCTGCTCTCAACAATCTGAGATTACTTTGAGGACTAAAAATGAGGGAAAAAGCCAAAAAGCACTTTGTAAACTAAAAAGCAGTGAGGGCGGCAGTACTAGCCGTGCCTTCAACATTCGACGGGATTTCTACAGAACATTCGGGGGTCGACTGTTCTCAAAAGCTAGAAACTCTAAGTTAGAATTTACGAGTGAACCTGATAGAGCCAAGATTCACCCCAAAATCTGTCTATCGAATGCAGAATATACACAGACGCCCTACTTGGAAATCCACTAATAGATGTTAGTGTTTCAAATAAAGTCTGGAACTCAGAGCTGGGCCCTTGGAAACGTGTCACAGATGGTCCCAACAGGACTTCGGAAGGTTACGCTGCTATAAAAGATTTTTTTGAAAAATTCACCTTGCCTTTCATTTCAGACCTCGCCGGAGAGTTCTTCTGTACTTGGAACACTTATTTTCAGTCTGAGAAGAATGATTTTCAAAGGTTCTGTTCAACGTGCACATCTCATGCAAGTATTTCTATAATTATCCTGTTTCGGTTATAATACAGTTTCTGGAACAATAGGACTTCATTGTATCGCCGTATCCGTTATAATAGATGTTTTATGGCAGAAAATTATAGTAGTCACTATTGCGATTCTGAAGTTTTTTATTTCAAATAGCTCGTAGGATAGAAATTTTTTCTCCCAGTAGTTTTACTTTAATTAATGCTGCTTTGGAATTTTGGGGAGGGGGTTCTTTTTGCTTCTCTTTTCAACTTTGGTCTGTTTTTGCTCAATGAAGAATGTTTTCTTTTGCTCCAGGGTTCCTACCAGGAAGTCACCTGTGTATTCATCAGCGCTTACTGGCCGGAGGGCCTCGTGTAAATGATGCTCTGTTCACCTCAATGTTCAGGCCTTGACTAGGGTGATCCTGGGGTGATGGATTGTGCTTGGCAGTTTCTGTGGGTCAGGAATTCAGGGGTGCCGAGTAGGCGCCCAGCACCCCCCAGTAGCCAGTTCCCTGGCCCGGGCAGGCAAGCGCCAGCCCCTAACCCCCGCCATGGCCATGGAATTTCCTTTTTCAGGGGCTGTCTGCCTGGCAGAGCAGCTGGTCCCCACTCGGGGCCTGCTTTGTGCTCCCCGTCGCTCCACCCCCAGGACAAAGGCCCGGGGCGCCCCCTGGGCTGATGCTCCCCGAGCAGCGTGGGCAAGGCAGAGAGCTTGAAAGGAACGCGAAGCCCTCCCAAACAACGCCTGCCTGTCTTCTGCACCGAGCTGCTTTTCTGCTAAGTTTCCTCGAGTAATTTGCATGCCATTTCAATAAAATAAATGAATGATGACCGACGTTTTGTTTTATTTACATAAAGTCTTACTTTCCTTTATTGTTGAAGGAATTCGGCCCCAGACAGGATGCTCAGTGGCGCTAAGGGAAGCTTCCTCCCAACCAGGCCGGGCCTCCTTTCTGCTGAGCTGGCTAACTCCCGGGAAACCCTTCATTTGTTCTGGCTGCCCACCCTGGCCCTGGGAATAAACTAGAACCTCAACCCCTCATACTTCCTTAAGCCTCCTTTCCTGAGTTTCTATGCAGAAGGGGTTCAGAGGTGACAATGTTGTTGGAAGGAGCCGGAATGCAAGGGGCTTCTCTTAAAGTTGTGTTTGCAAAGCAAGCACGTTGTTTGCTAAGGTTTTACGTTGCAACTTTTTAAAAAAGATAATATTTTCTAGAATTCTCTTTTCTAAACTTTACATGAGACTGACAAAAACGTCGGTAAGTTGGTATATCAACGAACGGCATCAACATCACTGTCTTTGTTGTTACGTGTTGCTGTGTAACAAATTACTTCAAAAGCAGGCGTAAGACAAGCGTGTATCGTCTCCCAGGGCTTCCGTGGGTCGGGAATCTGGGAGTGCCTTAGCTGGGCGGGTTCTCTCAGGAGGGTGCTGTCACCTGAAGGGGCGATTGGGGTGGACGGTGAGCTTGCAGGACGGCACACTGCGGCTGGCGAGCTGGTCCCGGCCGTTGGCAAGGAGGCCTCGGCTGCTTCAGGGAGGGGCCTCTCCGCAGGGCTGCTGGACATCCCCGTGAGGAGAAGCCGACTCCTCCGGAGGGCAAGATGCAAGAGCGAGAGCAGATGCAGCGTTAGGCTCACACCACCTCACTTCCACACCATCCCGGGGTCGGACAGGCCCAGCATCCGTCAGTGCGGTTGGGGACTCCGCAAAGGGACAGGTACTAGTGGGCGTGGATCTCGGGGGGCCGCCTTGGAGACTGTGTCACAATGATTATCACTGATGTTGTTTGGTAGGGTTTCTGGAGGTCTGCAGGAGAGTGCGGTACAGCCAGAGGCATCGCTTCCTGCTGGCCTTTCTAGTCAGTGCGGACTACATTGGCCAGTTACCTTTCGTGGCGTCCCAGCCAACATACGTGGACTCTGGGTCCTCTCGGTGCCAGCTCCTCTGGAAAACAGAATGACGGCCGAGAGAGATAAGGTGCCCCCTTTGGGTCCCTGACGTTTCAAACAGAAGTGAACACATGCACGTAACAATCAGAGCTATCATGCTACAAAGGTTGTCTGTCAACCAGGGAGGTCCCCAGGGAGGAGGCCAAGCCCCGAGTGCCGAGGTTGGAGGTCTGTACGGCTCGGTCCTCCCCAAACTAGAAATCTGCAGTGACCCAGGCATTCCTGCGAGCCACACCTTTTGGCACAACTATCCACTGGGTAAGATGGATTTTTGATCTTATCACACCTTCATGGAACACCCGCTTTCCCAGAAGGTCAGATCCACAAGGGAGAAATTTGTTCTGTCTTGTTTACTCCGTATCTCTGGTGGAATGACTGGCACATAGTGGTATCACTAATAATTGTTATTAATAGTAATTATCTAATGGTTATCAGCCTTGTTGGTGTCCCCAAGTCTTTCAGGTTTAACAGACATCCCCCTTAACATGAATGAAGAAAAGTAGCTCAAGCCCTCGATCCACACTGAGACGTCAGGCCAGAATCTCTAACCGTCACCGAGAGGGGTGGTGAAGCCAGCCCTTCATCGCTCCTCAGCGGGAGCCCCTGAAGCCTGACTCTTCCTGCTTCCTCTGCTCATCTTCCTCCCTCAGCTCCCGCAGTGCTCTCTGCTCAGTGTGCCTGGCCCGGATGAGCGGGGACTCCAGATCCTTCCAGGACTTCCCCAAATCCCCCGACACAAGTCGGTTGGTGCCGCAGACTTTGCCGGTCGGGTCTGCAGTGGCCGGAGGGTTAGATGTGCCGTCCTGCCCCACCGAGTCCCTGAAAGCGAATGCTGAGACACCCTGGTTCTTGAAAGTTACTGGGCCCAGCCCGGCTCTCGCCGTCTTTCTGGGCCTCCTGCTACTCTCCACGGACAGACTCCAGCTCACGCCCCCACGTCCCTCCTGGCCTCCCCTTCCCCCGGCCCCCGTCAGCGAGACGCTCTTCCACTCCGGGCCTCAGCGGCTGGGCCCGGTTAAGCTCTGAACCGGCGTCCCACTTTTAGTGCGCTCAAGGTTTTAGTCTTGGTGCCCACCCTTGTACCTGGGGGGACGCAGTGGGCACAAAGGTTTACTCTACGCCCAAAATGAATTATGCAACACCCGCTTCCCCCTAAGACAACACAAGCACCGTAGTCAAATTTTCCGAGTTTTTTTTTTTGTAAATAGCATCTTTCATTTGGGCTACACGCAGATATACATACATCCATGCTCTCAAGGCTGCGGGTGAAAACAAAGAAAAAGTCATTCGAGGAAACAAATCTTGAGTAAGTTTCTTACAAAAGGCTTTGGTGCAACAGAGGCTATGTCTTTACAGAACAATTATCCATGCAGTGACTTTAGGGGCCGAGTTGTCTGTTCTCAAACCTGTTTATCAGAGAGGCCCAGCGGAGTTCCCAGCCACTCCGTGGACAGGTGGGTGGAGGGAGGAGTTCAGGGGACATCCGGAGTGATTTGCGACGTCTCAGATGGAAATATAACATCTTCTTTCATCCTCTGCAGAGACTGAAGCTAAATTCACACCTTTTTCTTCCCCTTCCCTCACTTAAAATCAAATTCTCGCCCTTAATACTTCCTTTCAGAACTGCACCAAAAATGTGATGTCTTCTCGTGCATATGAATTACCCAAAGTGTAGGAGAATGAGCCCCACTGGAGTGTGCAGAATCTTTTAACCCAACTACGTTTAATGCTGCTGAGCCCTGATTTTAAGGCAAAAGTGTCTATTTTAGAAGACATTTAGGACAGTTCACGTCACCCTGCACAGATGCTCTGAAATCAACTGTGGGGCGAGCTATGAAGAGAGCATATGCTCCCGGAACCCGTTTCTGAGCCAGGTAGGACGATAAATTCTGACGTGGGACTGAGGTGGACGGTGGCATCTGTCTCCCCCGCACGCACCAGGCAGCTCCTTCTCTGGGCACTGGTGTGACACCCTCCTTCGCTGCTCATCTATGGAGATGCGATGCGTTTTCAGCTGAAACCTCCTGCTCTAGCCTGGTACCTTCTGCAGACCACAGGGACGTACGACAATTATTTGGGGAGGAAGGAACGAACGTAGCACCAAACATGAGACTCTATTTTACACATGGAAGTTGTTCCGATTCATCCTCTAAAGGTAAATCTGTGTGTGTGGACATCTGACGACCTCTCCCTAGAGAAAAAGCAAGCAGAGCCGCCTCTCCGGTAACAAATTTCCAGCAACCACGGTTTTTGCGGAGGTAGAATTTTAGGCTTCGCCGCTGAGCTCGGGACGTGAACCGAAGCTGACACTAGGCGGTGCCATAGATCAGGAAATCCAGGAACCGTCTGTTGCTGGCGAGAGCTCAAGATGTCACCCTCCTGATTTCAATCTAACAAACCGAGCATTTCGCTTTGTGAGAACTTACGCCTGCCTGCGCCCTTTCTGCTAGGATGAGGTGAGTCGAGATGTGCCCGGTTTGAAAAACGCACGTGGCCTGTGGTTGTATGAATTTCGAGGCGGGCTGTGAGCTGTAGGAACAAGGTCTGAGTGATACTCGCCTGGTGTTGGTGTCTGAAGTACTTTGCGTTCCCGTCCTCGTTAGCCTGAGACTAAATTCCGCTCATCTCCTTCGGCCCTTGTCCGGGGAAGCGGGAGTCTGGGGGCCGTCCCAGGAAGCAGGGAAGAGGACCCAGAGAAGTGACGTGGGGAGGACAAGCCGGTACAAGGATGCGTTATCCAGGCTAGTCACATCTGTGTGCAGCCAGGGCTCAGGCCCGTGGGGACTCCGGAGCAGCACACGGAAGGCCTTTCGGAGTTTTCTGCCGAGCCCCCGTTGGCCGGGAGTTCCCGGGGACCGTGAACCCCCTGCACTTCCAGGCTGTGTTTGTTGAATGGGCTCTTTCTGCACCCCCCAGGCCACGGCACGAGGGAGACCCCAGGGCCAGCGCAAACACCATGCTCGGGGCGAGGTGCTGTGGGGACAAGGCGAGCCGAAGCTTGCACGGAACTGCTCAGCGCAGCCACGGCCGGGATCCGGGGAGAGCGTGTGAGGCTGTGATGAGACGTGTCTGGTCCATTCGTGACATGCGTGAGACCCACGCTGTCCCCAAGCACAGAAGGAGGCCGCCAGGGCAAACCCCGCTGCCGCTGGTGCTCTGCTTGCTGTTCCCCGTCTTCCCCTGCGCCGACCGTTCTAGGTCCCCTCGCTCCGGGCCGGCACTGTGGCCTGTCTGAGCTGTGCACCCGGTGAGGGGGCCACCCTTACCCCGAGGGTTCCGAGTCCCGGGTTGCAGTGTCTGTTTTGGTCCGTGGCTGCCGTCACGGCCCGTTTATCTTTACCGTGGTTAATGACGCACAAGAGACCCAGTGACTCTCCGGAGTCCCAGACACACTCGTCCCTCCTCGCTGTGGAGGGGCAACTGTCTCCTCGTGACGATCAGGACGGGTGTCCCCCCCGCCAGCGTAATCGCTACCTTTCTCGTTGTGGTGAAATCTACACAACATAGAATTTGCCATTTTAACCGTTTTTCAGTGTTCGGTTTAATTCAAGGGCGTCTGCAGAGGCCGAGAGCGTCGCTGCAGTGGCCAGGCCTGGCCTTCACGGCCTGTTGTTCCAGACATTCACCCCCACCCACCCGTCCCCGTCACCTGCCTGGCTGCCCGGGGCAAAGGGACCCTCTGGCCGTGCAGATCTGTGCCGAGGGCCCTCCACTTGCAGTCTATGCAGATGTGTTTCTCCTTCAAGGTCCTGCTCAGCCTCCCTGGGTCCTTAGAACTCCCCCAGCCTCTTTGGTCCCCCTTTTATGTCTGGTACAAGAACTGGGGGTGTTCCCGTCTGTTCCCCCAGAAGTGAGTCCCTCGAGGACAGAGTCATGCCGCCTTCTCCTCTGAGTCCTTGCCTCTGAGCAGACAGGTGCGGGGAGTTTGCTGAGTGACTATATGATCACAAGCTGTTGGCGTAGTTAGAGACCAGCACACCCAGCTTGGCAGGCTGGGTCAAGTGACCCAAAACATCCTCCAGCGAGCAGCGAGCAGAGGAACGCAGCCTGCCTTTGAAGGCGGCGCGCAGGCTACCCCCAGAGGAGCCCAGGAGGAGGAAGATCAGACACTGTTCGGGGCAGGAAATGGAGGAGGGGATCCTGCCGTCGGGGCTGGGGGGAAGGTCGGATTCCCCACCCCCTAAGGACAGTTCCCAGTCCGGGACCCTCCCAGCCTGAGAACAAGACAGGAGCCGCAATCATCAAAAGCTGACAGGTTCGTGGTCATAATTCCAGAGTGTGACACTTAGTTAATCTGAAAATATTTGCCAACCTATTATGAATAGCAATGTTTGCAGCTCAAAGGGCCTAACCCTCCCCAGCTGCAGAGTGTGAAGATGCGGTTCTGCCCGACGAGGGTGCACCCGCCCATTAGGGCAAATTGACACGGGGAGCTAAGGCCTAATTGCCGAGATCTCAGGCACATGGGCCTCCCGGGGGCCACTTAGATAACTTGGCTAAACAGAGGCAGGAGGGTGCGTGGAGGGACAGCTCACAGGGCAGGGGGCTCACGGATCTGCGTGATGGGGAAGTTTCCTAGCCCCCCTAAAACTCCCCATTATGGTCTAAATGTTTATGTCCTCCCAAAATTCACATGTTGACATCCTAACCCAAAGGTGACGGTTTTAGGTGAGGCCTTTGGAGGTAATTAGGTCATGAAGGTAGAGCCCTCAGAAAGGAGTGGGTGCCCTATAAACACAGTCACAGATTTTTAGGATGACACCCCCACCCAATGCCTACACTTCAGTTATCTGGATTTTTTCAGGCAGGAATTATCAGAATAGTTTAGGAAAAGCATCTCTGTTTAACCAACTGTCCAGGGTCCCCCGGCCTCCGTTCCCTGCCCCAGCTGTGTGCTCAAGTAGGGCCAGGCCGGGCGGGTCTTTCTCCTCCACTCACAGACTTCTCCCAGGTACCTGCCTCTCGGGCTGTTGGGAACAGTCACCACGAGGAAGGCCCCTGCTCTCCCAGGGAGCCAGCGAGGACCACGGTACAGCCATGCGTGGCCTAATGACGGAGACACCTTCTGAGAAATACACCGTTAGGCGATTTCATCATTGTGGGAATGTCATAGAGATTATTTACACAAACCGGGACGGTGTAGCCTGCTACATACCTAGGCTACAAACCCCTCCAGCATGTGACTGCCAGCAACTGTAACACAGTGGTGAGTATCTGTGTATCTAAATACAGAAAAAGCACAGTAAAAATAGGTATTATAATCTCATGGGACCACGGTGGTATCCGCGGACAAAGAGGCTTGGCTGGAAGGCGTCCCTGTGGGGAGCCCGGGGGGCCGTGGCAGCCGCTGGCTCTGTCCTGCCCACTCCACGGCTCTCGCCCTCCCCTGCCTGGGCCCCCGAGCACCCCGCACACGGACGAGCAGGGCGGAGGCTGGGCCGGTTTGCCTGCGCCGTACGGAAAACACAGACGGCCCTGAGCACCAACGCTCACTTTCATCTTTGTCCCTCAAACAAGAAAGTAGATTTTTCAAGCAAACAAATCATAAACCACCACAGTTGTCCTGTTGGCCAGGTTTGTTGTTTCTTACCCAGGACATCCCCTTCCAATTCCCTGCAGGACGGAGCGGGACCCGGGGTGTCCTGCCAGTTCTCCGACTTTAGGAAAGAGAGAGTCGGACCGACCTCGGCTTGAGAGCCACCCCTGGCCAGGCCCAGGTGGGAACAGAGACCCTAACGGTGTCTTCTGTTACTCGAGTTGGTGTTTCGGTGCGCACAGAACAAAACCTGCTGGGAATCTTCAAAGCACAGCACACTACGATTCCCGAGACACACAGACACGGATAGTGGTAGATGCAGATTCAGAAATCGGAAGCAGCCTCCACCGCTGTGGCCCATGCCGACGCAGCCTTGGGGTGGGTTTCGAGACGTTAGCAGGCAGGTAGGGAAGGGCCCGGGAGCCCAGGAGCCTTCTCCAGACCTCTGCCCACTGTCCCCTCTGAACAGTGAGGGCCATGCTCACACAGGTCCCAGACTCCCACTGGCAGAGGGGCAGGGGCCATGTGCCAGGGTCCCCGCGGCGTGGGCAGGAGGCCAGCACTTCTTAGCTAAGGTGTCACCAGGCACAGGACCCCACGGCTCCGGGCACTTGGCAGTGAAGGGAGGAGACCACAGCGGCAGGCCCCAAGCCTAGGTCCCTGCCACCTGGGGGACACGTGGCTGCTTCCCACCCGGGAGCCTGGCCCTGGCCAGCAGCTCTGTGGGCCTCAGGGCCGGCTGCTGGGTATTGGCCACTTTGCAAGTGGCCTCGCACGGCGCCTAGAACCCCGTTTGCACGGCTGTGGAGTGGGGACACCACCCTGCCCCTGCCCGTCGCTCCGCTTTCAACAGAGACGTTTGGAGCAGCACCCGCTCTGGGCCAGGTCTCAAGGGCATGAGAGACAAGGGTGGATGACGATTCAAAGACCTGCTTCTGGCCCCCCCCGCCCCTGACGGCGTTTGCTTGTGCCCGGCGTGCCCCCTCCTCCCATCAGCCTGCGCGTCTCCCCAAGATGCAGAGCCCCCCTGAGGGCAGAGACTGGGCAGGGTCTAAAAAGGTGCGTCACCCCCAAACCAGCACAGGGCCTCGTGAAAATCGTGTGCTTAAATATTTCTTTCATAAAGGATTTGTCGGCATTACGGGAACACGGAGGTGTAACGATCAGATCTGCCGTTTTACCCGGCGTCTGGGGCAGCGCAGTGCTCCGGGGAGGACGGGGAGGTTCCGGGGTGAAAGGACGACAGACGGGGCTGGGCCACCCTCAGGTCTGTTGGGAGTCCACATATTCCCCAAGACTCCCTCCTCCTCCCCTGTCGAGAAGGGCCGGCTCCTGGTGGCCCAGCCGTCCCTGCTGCTGCCAGCTCCCGGCCCTGTCCCCGCAGACCAAGCTCCCTGTCCCTCAAAGGTCACTGCCCTTAAGGGTGTGCCTGGCCTGACCAGCTCCTCGGCCGGAGGAGGAGGAAAGGCAGACACCTGAGGACAGGCCCCACGGCCGGCAGCGATACGAGCCGCGGGCCCAGGGGCCAGTCCGCCCTGCATCCTTCTCCGGGTGGGTTTGGGTGGCCTGGCCTGGGGAGGGTGCAGGGGACCTGGCTGGCCCCCTCTGTGCCGGGCGGGAGGGCGCCCGCGTCGCGCAGTCTGGTGGTGGGGGCCTCAGTTTCTGCTCTGTATTTTTACATTCCAGTTATTTCATATGTGGCCTTCTGATGGACTCATTTACTGGGAAGCTAAAGATACCCTTAAATGCCTAAAAATAAACCTGAACTGCTAAAAATTCAGCATTTCTCTCCCTCGCCTCCACCAGCTGGGCCTGTCTGCTTTCCCTCCAACACCATCAGGAGCTACAAACAAGATTTACAAAAACGAACGAGTTTACGCAGGCCTGATTAGCAGATTCTCTTTTATCTTCAATCTGCCAAAACATTTCGGGGTTGTTATTATTGAGACTGGCTTTCTCTTCCTTCCTTCCTCTTTTTCTTTTCTTCCTTTCCTTTTTTCCCCCAATTACTTCTTGTGCCCCTTTTTATTTAGGAAGGATTTTTGTCCAAATGCAGGCTTCCAGAGGGAGGCCGGTGGTCCATTTGCACACCTCCTGTTCTTACTTCAATTATTTTAAGATGCTCTCCCAGTTTCTATGAGCACCACGCCGATCACCTGAAGGCCAGTTAAGAACAAACCTGCTAAACCAATAAATTACGTCCACCCTCATTTCCACAGGAGCCCTTTTACATAAATATCTGCCATAGAAATAAATCAGATAAATTAATAAGAACTCCTGCCTCCCCCCAAACCAAACAGTGAACAGTAATGGTTATCAGACCAGTTAAAAGAATAAACCTATTAAATAAATAAATTTGCTCTACACCAATTTATGTCACCAATGTACTTAAGGGGAAACCTTTTAAAGGACTAGATTTACAGTGCACACACTGATCTCCACTGGGTATGTGTAATTATGCATAAGAAAGACATTACTTTTAAAGTGGATGAATGGGCGATACTTTTTTGATTTACTGTTAGAAACAGAAAAATGGTAATGGCATGAAATAAGCGTTTGCAAACCCATTTCGGAAGACAGGAAATGCTTGATTTACCTAGGGCATCCACCGCGTTCTGTATTCCAGATCGAAGTAGATAAATGGCAAGGCAAATGGATATTTGGGGGGAGATCTATAGCCTTTCTGTCAACTCTGCAAGTTAAATGTTTGGAATAAAAAGGCAGAGAGTGTCTACGTGTAAGGAAGAAGTCGTGATTTATCGGCCGTCTGGCAAATGGACGTGGGCAGTGCCTACCTGGGAAGGTGAGGGTCTCACCCACATGAGGGCCCAGGCTCTGTGCACGGTCCCCGATGTCTTTAGCTGTGGAACCTGGTGTCCAGGTGGTGCTGCTCGCCCCACCCCAAGTCACCCAAAAGCTGCCCCCAGCACTGTTCTTGCTCTGATCTCTTCCTCGTACTTAAAAACCCCGCCCACACCACTGCCCGTCAAAAGAAAAGGTGGACGCTTTATATGGAGCTTTAGGCCTTGGGGTCACTCACTAATCAATACCGTGTTCCAGCCTTTACTGAATGCCACTGTGTATCCAAACTTGTGTCAGTTACAGATTAGTATCCTAAGAGATTTCGGCTCTGGTGCAACTCAGTATCTCCCAAAGAGGAAATCAACATCCAGAAACAAATTCACCTGGGATCTGGGAAGCCCTGTCTACACTCAGATACGCGGGTTGAAACTGGAGCCCGAGTCTTGCTTTCCTAAATAGCAGTCCTCCCCTCCTGAATTACCTATTTCAGTAACTATTCCCGTTTTACACTTTTGGACCCAGGAATACGTGCCCAAAGTCAGAGTTAGACTGTCGGGCCGGACGGGGTCATGGCCCGGATTTCAGTCCCAGCTCTGCCGTCACTGTCCAGATCACTTATTCTGAGCTTTGGCTCCCACGTCTCCAGAATTGGCGTAATCACCTCACAGCCCGTGATGGTTCAATGAGATGAGGTACTGAGGAAACTTAGCACGTTGGGCGTCAGTAAACAGCGACAGTGACTGCTTTGTTGGTTTTCACCACTAAGAAGACAAGCAAAGAGTGCTGGCCGGTGTGGGGCTGTCTCCCCAGCCTTGTCTCAGGTGTTTTGAGGACTGGGAGATCTAAACCACAGGAGCTCTGCCCCCAGGTTGCGTTTGCTCTCATAGGAAAGAAATAGGGACTGTTAGGTGGTATCCACTAGTGCTGTAGCAGCTCAGAGAAGCGATGTGAGTTGAGCCGTGATTTGTGAGTCAGGACAGCGGAGAGAGGGAGGGCATTCTAGGCGGTGGGCACAGCCCAGGCAAAGGCCTGGAGGTGGCGATGTCCACAGAGGCAGCAGCTGGGAGGTAGAAGGGAAAAGTGTCCTGAGGGTGAAGCATGTGGGGAGGGTCTGGGAGCTGTGGTCAGAACACCAGGAGCTACGGGTTCTGCTCCTCAGAAGGCGTTCTGATAACAGGCAACGCGCAGCCGACTCAGTACCCCCATCCCAGCTTCCACTGAGCAGTCAGATTCTGCCGGCCCCGACTCCCAGTACCCCACTCTTCCAGCCCCAGGAACCCCTCTCTGTGAGGTTTTCCCTGGTGGGGCCACAGGCTACCCTGCCTTCTGCCTGCGTGACTCAGCCCCCAAGCAAACACCCCCTTCACTGCTCAGGGTTGTCCACACCCCTGCGCAGCTCTGGCCGGCTGTCCTGCTCACCCCTGCCCAGATGGGGGGGGGCCGTGGGGAGTATGAAGGAGCTCAGGAGTTGGCAGATTTACACAGTCAGGATGCACTAATATCTTTTGACTGGCTTAAGAATAAATATGGCCTAACAAATTGTCGTTTTTATGGGTATTTACAACCCAGGCACTTTGTAAACCTAAGGACTAATATTTCCCAGGGGAAAATCTGGCTCTCAATTTGTGATAAATTATTGGAAATTCAAACCAGCCCCAGCTCAGGGGTTTCTCTATTTTCGGCTCCGGAGGTGGGGCCTGAGACAGAATTAGGCTTGTCTGGGTCTGAGATCACAGGAAGGGATGAGCAGCCTCCAGGCACTTAACGATAATACCCGTAGTAATGATCACAGGGGTAAGTAGCAATTTCTCTGCCCCGTGACCCTTTCAAGCCCTTCCCCTGTGTTAACTCATTTGCCCTCACAGCAACCTGATGGCCTAGGTACCTTCTTATCCCTATTTTGAGGAGGAGGAAACAGACGCAGGATTCTAGAAAGATTTAGAGAGAGCTTTCGCGTAAACAGGAATCCAAAGAGAGTACTGCTCAGAACGCTTTCTGTTGCAAGTTAGTCCCGATAAAATAACATTTAACAAAAACCACGATGACTTATACACAAAAAGTGCGTGGGGAAACGCCCGGGCAGGGGTCCCTGGCTCATATGCGGTTTCTTGCCCCTTCCCGGCTTCCCAGCGCTGCCCCCGCCGCTCGCACACCCGCCCGTCCCGCAGGGAGCGAGCTGCGCGCAGGGCCCCACTTTAAACCCACGCACCCGTGCAAACCCGGCGCGGAGGCGGGCCCGCTGGACCCCTGCTTCTCACTGGTCCGATAGGTCCGTGACCTCTGGCCCTGGCCCAGTAGCGAAGCCAGGGGATGCCATTGGCTGACAGGCTGGTGGGGGGTGGACCCTGCGGCCTAGACTGGGAGTGGGGTCATCATCCCCGGAGGGACCTATTCTCGAGGTCCAGGCACCCCTGGTGTGGGACGCGAATGGGCGGGGAACCCCAGCATCTGAACCTTCCCCAGAGCGAGGCTGACAGTAGGCCCAGCCTCAGTTCCCCCCCACCTCTAGCGGCAGGCGGGACCCTCACCTGCGCCCCGTCCACCCCCGGGGTTCGGGCGGTCCTGCAGGTGTTCCTAGTCCGAGACCCCGTGGGACGGGGCAGGTGTTCCTAGTCCGAGACCCCGTGGGACGGGGCAGGTGTTCCTAGTCCGAGACCCCGTGGGGCGGGGCAGGTGTTCCTAGTCCGAGACCCCCTGAGACAGGGCAGGTGTTACTAGTCTGAGACCCCCTGAGACAGGGCAGGTGTTCCTAGTCCGCGACCCCATGGGACGGGGCAGGTGTTCCTAGTCCGAGACCCCGTGAGGTGGGGCAGGTGTTCCTAGTCCGAGACCCCGTGGGGATGGGGCAGGTGTGTCTACTCCGAGACCCCGTGAGGTGGGGCAGGTGTTCCTACTCCGAGACCCCGTGGGGTGGGGCAGGTGTTCCTACTCCGAGACCCCGTGGGACGGGGCAGGTGTTCCTAGTCCGAGACCCCGTGGGACGGGGCAGGTGTTCCTAGTCCGCGACCCCGTGGGACGGGGCAGGTGTTCCTAGTCCGCGACCCCGTGGGACGGGGCAGGTGTTCCTAGTCCGAGACCCCCTGAGACGGGGCAGGTGTTCCTAGTCCGCGACCCCGTGGGGTGGGGGAGGTGTTCCCAGGGCTGAGACCCCCCGGGGCAGCCACGTGCGGAGGGGTTTGGGGTGTTGGGCCAGGCGGGAAGCAGCGGGTCCTTCCTCGCTCTGCGCTGCTGGGCAGTGGGACCTTGAGGGAAGACATTACTTCCGTATTGAAAGCATCTTACCTCAACGTGTGTGGGTTTTACTTCTTTCATGCTCTCGAGCCTGGCATTGTCAAACGTCTGTTTAACAACCGACATGAGCCCCGTTGCCACGGGGAGCAGGGAGAGTCCATGCAAGTGAACAGCAGAGACAAGGCCACGTCCCCCAGATCAGGCTTTGCCTGTGGGAGGCTCGCGCATTTCGACAAGGAACGGTGCCAGGCTCCAGGCTGCCCTGCTCTCCTCCTGCCTGGTCATGACGAGGTCCAGGTGGACCGGGCAGGTCCAGGGGCAGGTGGGAGCACGCTTTGGGCACCGGGTCCCCCAAGCCCAGGGGTGTCTGCTCTGTGAACACAGGCGGGACAGCCTCACAGCTCAGTGCTTCCACCCCCCTTCAGTGTTGTTCAAGAGAACGACGATCCAAAACAAACACCCAAACTCAGCAAACATACTTTTCTGACAGCTTGAACACTAACAAAGCAGAAAAGCCAACAAATGCTGCATCAAAGCAAAGCCCTCTCCCCACGGTGCTCACAGCGCAGGGACCCCTCTGTCTCGGGTGGTGGCTGTGGGAGCCTCGGGATGCTGAGTCCCTGCCTGCCTGGTGGCAGCCTGGCCCCTGGGGGTCCGAGACCCGGTCCCTGCCAGTCACCCTTGCAGGCTGAGCGCAGCCCGGAGCACCCAGGAGGGGCCAGAGTGGGGGAGGCCCTGGGGCTGGAGCTCGCCCTGCTCCAGGCAAGAGGCAGAGGGCTGGCCTGGCAGGGAGGGCTTGTCAGGTCCTGGGAGGGACACTGGAGTGGCCTAGAAGGCAATGTCCACAGATCTGGGGACGGTCTGGGTGTGAGTGACGAGGGTGCAGTGGAGATGCCACCGGGGGGGCTCTGGAGACAAACATGACAGGGGCAAGTTCACAAGGAGGGGCCCAATACTGCGTGCTGTCAAGGACGTGGAGGGGCCAGCCCCACGTTTAGAGTAACATGGTTAAGATCAGGGGCGGGGGGCTGCGGTTGTACAAGAGACCCCAACATGGGCTGGGCAGCTCCCCACAGGGCATCTCCCTCTCTGGGCAATTGGAAGGACAATTTCTCCACGTGGGTCCTGAGCCTGGAGCCGGCTCAGGGGGATGCCGAGGCTCCCCGAGGAGGCCTGGAGGGAGGCAGTCCCCCGCACACCTCCTTCTCTGCTCTTGCCAGCAAGGCCCCGGCTCTGTGAGGGGCTCCTGGACTCTGCTTCAGCTCCCGGCAGCGGGGTTCCTCAGTTCCCTCTTCCGTTCCCCACCGGGCAGGGCGTGGGCCTCACGCATCCCTCGGTCCCCGTCCATGACGTCATTGTAACCCCTCGGAACGTGGCACTCTGCGTGCACCCTTCTGCAGGCAGCGGGAAGGAGGATTTTACCTCCCTTATCCCTGACCCTGTGCTGCCGTTGTCGTGACCAAATTGGGCACTGGCTGCCTTGCCAGCCTTGCTCTGCAGGCCTGCGCTGGCCGCTGTGCCTGGACACCCAGCGCTCGGCTTCGCACGCACCTCTGTCGCTGTGCGCTGGGTTTGGGGCTCAGACGTTGGGCTGTACATTTGTCTTTTAAGTCTGGGCATGTGACCTGACATCAGGGGGTGAGCGCTGAGCTGGGGGCCTCGGCACGAGGGAGGGGCTCTGTGGGGGGGCACGGGGGGCGCAGGAGACCCCAGAGCGCACACCCTCCGGCAAAGCTGCACCTGCAGCTCCTGTGTCTCTTGCACAGACTCAGCAAGCCCCAGGCAGGTCACCTTCAAGGCGTCCTTGTCGGTGTGAGGGCCAGGCCCTCTCCCTGCAAACTTGCTTATCCCCATGGATTTGCTTCTGTTGTGCCAACAACTGTTTGCTTACTCTGAGGTCCAGTCTGCAGAAGAAAAGTAGGAGAAGCGTTGTCTTCATTCCCTCTATTGACCAGTTTTCAAAATGATTTTTTTTTTTGAGACAGAGTCTCACTCTGTTGCCCAGGCTACAGTGCCGTGGCGTCAGCCTAGCTCACAGCAACCTCCAACTCCTGGGCTCAAGCGATCCTCCTGCCTCAGCCTCCCGAGT
>CAUYSK010061442.1:0-25051 GCA_963575035.1 Avahi laniger | reverse complement strand
AGTCCCAGCTACTTGGGAGGCTGAGACAGTAGGATTGCTGGAGCCCAGGAGTTTGAGGTTGCTGTGAGCTAGGCTGATGCCACGGCACTCACCCCAGGCAAGAGAGTGAGACTCTGTCTCAAAAAAAAAAAAAAAAAAACTTTGTTCTTAAACCACAGAATCATCTCATCTTTTAATTTACTTGTGTGTATGTAAATTATATACATATATATCTTCCCAGTTATATATATAGAAAGAGAGAGAGAGAGAGAGACAGAGAAAGACAGCAAGACGGAGAGAAAGGAAAATTCCTATAATTTTTCTTTCTCACATTTTTAGCTGATAAATAATTAATTATTAAGAATACTTTCATCAATTTTTACTCAATGTAACTCTTCAACAATACTAGTCTTAACTGGAATAACAAAATTTCCTAAGTATTTCAAAAATTATCCTTCTCCTTTAGTTATTCATTATTTTTTTTAAAAAAATTACTGCACTCTCCCATCCAAGTACTAACCGGGCCTAACCCTGCTTAGCTTTCAAAATCAGACATGTACTCATCATCAAATTGGTATTAACTGATCAACACTTAAGTACACATATAGTAGTAACATTCATCGTGTGTCAGGCAGGTGTTAGGAGGGTGAAGGGGATGGGTATATTCACATCTAATGGGTGTGGTGCACACCATCTGGGGGATGGACATGCTTGAAGCTCTGATTCAGGTGGGGCAACGGCAATATATGTAACCTAAACATTTGTACCCCCATAATATGCTGAAATAAAAATAAATAAATAAATACAAAGATCACTATACTCAACATACTTGACATGCATAAGGATAACAAAATAAATAGAATATAAATTTATATACTTCACTGAGGACATTATTAACATTCATTTTACCTGGAAGAAAATGATCTGCATCCTCCTTCATCTAAAAAGCACTATATTTTCCAAGGCCATTAGGTTTTTTTGCTTTTGATTTTGATTTGTATTTCTAAAGCATTCAAACACCCATCAGTCTCATTTGTGTTCATAAAATGAGAACCATAATAATAATTTGTGGATTTGCAGATGAGAATATAGAGTTTATACACATATTTAGGGGAGGGAAATTAAAATGTTCTGCTTAATAAGATAACTAGAGTTTGGGCTGGAGCTTAGCAGAAGAAAAGGACAGGTCCCAGCTACATGGCAAGGGGCTAGAGCCTTAGAAAACAAATAGGCAACAAATAATTATCTTTCTTAGGAAATGTATGAGGGAATTCTAGAAAGAGTGATTTCTAACACTGGATTTACAGTTATTTCTAGCACTATGTGGTAATTGTTTTCTGCTCCTACCTAACTTTTAGAAAGGTCTGCCACATAAAACCACCTGGTGACAGGGGAAATTGATGGGAATAAAAAAAAATAGGATGAAATCTAGCAAAAGACAACATTATATGAGCAAGTTAAAGCAGAAAAGAAAGCAGCTATATAGGCTCACTCATCAATAAAAATGATAGAAACCACTTGTCATACACATATAGTAATAGAAGAATTTAACCTTCGGGGTGGAGGACAGATGTTGGGATGCTACATGAAATCTGTAGGAAATGCTAATGATGCCCAGTTTTCCTAATGGTCATAGAAGCCTGATATGTGATTGAAATAGCAGAACGGAGACAGCATAGACTTTTTGTGACCCTTTGTATTTCCCTGATGTCTTCTAACTTTGAAAAGTATTAAAACTGACATGTAAATGTTTAAATTAGTCAACTCTAAGCAAACCACAATAAAAATGTAAATACACTTACGTGTTAACAGTGTAAGAAGATGAGTGAGTGAGAAAGTTTAAGCAGTGTCCCCTTTCAAGAAGAAGGGAAAGCTTTGGAAGGGGGTAATATTGAAAAAAGAAAAGGACTGAGAAGAAGTTGCTTCCTGGGTAAGAGCAATATGTTTCAAAGCTAATGAGGACATAAGAGAGCGTGAGTTATTAATCTATGCTTTCTAACAATTTGCTTGTATTCTAAGAAATATACCATATGTAAAACGAATGCTTTCTTTCTAACATAAATATTTAAAGTATAGATATTTAAGGCATATTTTAGTAGGCAAGAAAGACTCTGAGAGGCATCACGGCATTCTTGTAAAGTTCATTATGGAACAATTTGGTAAGAATCCTATTCATTAATTCACTTGAATTTTTAGCATATACTATTTGCCAAATATTAGAGAAGCAGCTGTGAATAAGACATATTATATTTTTGTGTTTAGGAAGTTTATTTATATTCTGGATGAGCAGAACAACAGTAAGAATGCCTGTTACTCTGTGCTGTAGTTACTATGACTACTTATCCAATTACCCCAAAACTGAGTGGCTTAAAACTACAACAAACATCAATCCACCATTTTTGCAGGAATGAAGTGGTACAAAGGTTTGAACTTGAAATCATCTGAAGGCTCAATTCATTTACAAGTCTAATGTTCGATGCTGGCTATCAATTGAAACTTTTCTGAAACTTTCAGGTGGAAGAACTATACACAGCCTTGAAACAGCCTGGGCTTCATCAGAATATGATGTGTGGGCTCCAAGCACTAGAAACCAAAGACAGAGAGAGAGAGAGAGAAGGAGAAAATCTGTATGGTGTTTTTTGACCTGGTCTTGGAAGTCACATAGCATTATCCATTTCAGCACATTTCATTCATTGGAACAGTCATAATGTCCCACCCAGATGAAAAAGGAGGAGACATAATAGACTCTACCATTTACCATGTAAAGTGGAGTAACAAGGTTCTGAAAGAGAATTTGTAATCTGAAATATGGCTGTGGTCATTTTAGGAATATGTAACACAACTGCCACATTCTGTTATTTCTGTTTCTATTTTAATAAACAAAAACTTGAATAAAGTATTCATAAAATATATTTATTTATTTAAATATTTCATATTAAATTTTTTTGTGCTTCTTGAGAGTTTTATTAGTGCTGTTACTATTATCATTATTAACTTGTAAACTTCCAAATCCCACTGGACTTCAACTTTTTCTTTGCTATAACCTAACAATTTGAACGTCACATCAAAAGTTGATATTGTTGAGAATCTAGTGAAAAATACTACATTAAACTTATTAGTTCAAAATATTTAATTTGAAATTTTCATTTGAAAGAATATAATATTTTATCAAATTATTTTTAGGATGAGCTTATGATTTGCATTAACTTGTGTAGTAGACTGTGTTTACTATCCCCAGCTCATTTTGAGAAGAATTAGCTTTTTACTTTATTTTATGATCATTTAATATAAAACAACTTATATTTGGTATAATGTAAATAAAGCTTTATCACAAGTAAGTATTCTATGGCATGTAATATTTTTCTAACACATTCAATGTATTATAGTCCATGGTAGAATTTGTTTCTCCCTTAAAAAAATGTTAGAGACAGCTCCAGGTGAAGGATACAATGAAAAAACATAATTATGAAAAAAATTATGTAAAAATTGTATTAGAAAAATACAAAGAACATACCACTTTTGTTCATATTAAAGGTAAGAGTACATTGAAGTAAAAAGGGTCATTGCTGAAATGATTACACTAGTCAAAATGACATCATCAAGCCTACACTTTATCATTTTTTTAAAGGTTAGTAGGCAAAAGATTATCTCTGCTCTTTGAAAATGTCAAATAAAATGTTACTTTTCCAAAGTGTGAAGCATTGTTAATCTAAACCTTTCAAGAACAAATGATAGTAGGGAAATAAATTTAATAAATAGGATTAATCACAAATTATCATATATTTCTAGGATGTTAGGATCTACTCAAAGAAAGTTTGAAGTAAATTGAAAACCTATATTTATCATTCTTAGATGCATTAACTATAACCTAAGGACACTAGAGGAGAAAGAATAAATAAAGGCTTAGAAATACAACTAAAACAATGGAACTCAAAGAAGCAAAGAGTAGAATGGTGGTTACCAGAGGATGGGGTGGTGGGGGAAATGAGGAGATGATGGTCAAGGGGTAAAAAAACCTCAATTAGACAGGAGAAATTCATTTTTTAAACTTTGAAATATATTTCACTGTGTGCTGAGTATGTAAATAATGTACATTTCAAAATCACTGAGAATAAATTTTAAAATTTCTCAGCTGTTTACCAGAATGAACTGATTTAATAGCAAGACAAACTTATTTAGATATTGTTGAATGAAAAACTGGAATAAATGAAGAAATGTATTAATAACTGTATACAACTTATACTTTCCAGAGATAAAGGCCAGAAAGAAAGGAATTTGGGAAAGGAGGGGAGAGAATATACCAGGTACCCTAAAAACATCTTCATCATAGTTTTCCATTTTACTGGCTGTGATAGGGTCCTGTAAATATGATAGAGAAAGAGATTATTGAAGATAGAATGGAAATTTTTGAATGAAAATCCATGTCCAAGTGTCAGATTGCTCAATTTTTGCTGCATGAATGTTTGTAGATTTCTCACTGCTGATATATTGCTTATAACTTACAACTGATACAGTCCTTATACCTTATAGGGCTTATAACTGCTACAGTGTCCCAAACTTACATTTGTCTGAAGATAAAGGATCTTAAAAAGTAAACTTTATACCGTTATTTCCTTTCAGTTTCTATTTGCAGTATTAATTT
This sequence comes from Avahi laniger, assembly GCA_963575035.1. Classification (NCBI taxonomy): domain Eukaryota; kingdom Metazoa; phylum Chordata; class Mammalia; order Primates; family Indriidae; genus Avahi; species Avahi laniger. The sequence goes on along the minus strand of CAUYSK010061442.1, from coordinate 20,430 downwards.
TGATACTAACTCATACAGTTTGACTATCAGATGGCTATCATATGTGGGCATATGGATGAGGCTGATTCAAGATTTAAAAAATACAAAAGACATGCACAAAATTGAACAGAATTATCCATGAAATCAATGTTTATAAAGTACTCATATATATTATCTAATTGTTTCTTATAATATTGCTGCTGCAACAACTACTGGTCAGTGAAAAGTGAATCATGAAAAAGAGAAAAATAATACAAAGTGGTCTCCATTGGTGGCAGCTTCTATGCTATGCGCAGGGATGTGTCATCTTTACTGACATTTAAGAGGCATATATAAAAAACACTTACTGTGTTTGGGTTAGTGTTGATGATGGATTGCCATTTAAGTCTACTTCTGTGTAATTTCTCCTCCAAGTACATGTTCTTAAAAGGCAGATGCTTCAGGTATTTTAGGACTTACAAATTTAATGGATTATTTTTTTTGTTACAAGTGGTGTTTTCAGAATGATGTGTAAGTGTTTAGCATAGCTAATGTGATGGAAGTCTCTCAAATGATAATTATGTGCTTTGATTTTGTTTATAAAGAAATGAATTGGGTGGCATCAGTTTCTTAAAATAGGCAAAATGTCACAGGACTCTAGTGATACTTGTTTGGAAATACAAATACTAGGACTTAGAATGAGTTGCTTACAGTCAAGAAAACTGAATGACTTCATGATCTGTTACTGATGGCAATTATTATTTGTCTCTGTGTTTGTTTTACCTACATGTAATTAATCATAAAATCACAAGGACTAGTGGTATTTAAGACTTCAACTAGTATTTCTTAAAATGAGTCCATATATTGACACCTTATCTTGCCACATTACATAAAATTATTTTGAATTTCTCTTCTGAAAGTCATGTTTATTTAAATTTTCAGTATTTTTCCCATATAGTTTGCTCTTTCAGCACTCCAATCCCACCCATATGCTAACTAATATAATCATCATTTGGATCTCCACTTAGATTTTTGCTTATTCCAGACATTTTTTCTCTCCACCAAAGTTGGGTTAGGTGGCCCTTTATGAATTCTATGCCATAATTCCTGTGACATATCACATAAATTTAAGTGTTTATCTCTTTGAAGTCAGTGTTCAAAACTCTCTCCGTCATCATTGTATTCTTACCACACTATATAAAAATGCAGTACTTTAATTATTTAAAAGACTTAAAAAAGTGATGGGTTTTTTGTCATTGAGTAAGAGAAAAGATTTACTTCTAGCAAGAGTTATTACTCAATTTTCTCTGTGGATAGTTTTAAACTATCTGGTTGTATTTGTATTGCTTAGCTACCATAATAAATTACCACAAAGTTAGTGTCTTAAAACAACACAAATTTATTATCTTACAGTTCTGTAGGTTAAGAATCTTAAGGTCAGATGATTGGCAACCTTAGCTTCATCTGCAAACTTCATTAACTTTAAAAAAATGTTAATTGACAGGTAACATTGTATATTTTTATCATGTATAGCGTGATGAATTAAAGTATATATACATTATGGAATGGTTAAATCTAGCTAATTAACAAATGCATTATACTACATATTTATCATTTTTGTGGTCAGAGCACATAATATCCATTCTCTTTATATTTTTCAAGAATATCACTGAAAACTGTCAGAGGCTTTGGTGATCAGCAGGGAAGAGGCAATGGGAAGATCAGAGGGTATATGGTTCCACTTAGATAGAAGGAATAAATTTCAAGAGAACTATTGTATATCATGGTGACTATAGTTAATGGCGCTATCTTGAATTCTTCATTAACTTTTGACATTGTTATTGATCAAACAGGTTTCAGGGATTAAGAAGGGGACACGTTCGGGGGAGCCGTTATTCTGTCAACCGCATTGGTTAATTTTGCTTCCTTTTGATTTGTTTAGCTTTATATTTGTTTTTCCAATTGAGACTTCTGTAAGTGTTTCCCATGTGTGGAAATTAAAAACAGTATGTTCTCAATTGCAATAAAATCAATCATATTTACGTGGGATTTCAATGTCAATTTACTGGGTCCACAAATTATTTTTAAATTTTTTAAAAATTATTTTTAAAATATATATAAATTACTTAACTCCATTTCAAATGGGAGTGTTTTTCCCTCCATTATAAATATTCAATAAATTTTAAAAGCAAATGTTAACTGTATGTCATAGTTGCAACTACAGAAATTCAGTGTATCTATCCTTTAACACATCCTAGGATATTATATTAAATATAAATATAATAGGGAATAACACTGTAGCTGAAATTTTATGGAGACAGCGAATCCTCAGAACAACTGGAACCAGGAATGTGAGCAAAACCAAGATTTTATATCCCTCATCTCTGCTTTTCTCTTTGAATTCACTTCATTGTTTTCAATCACTCAGACTTTCTCCTTACAAAGAAAAATGTGTCCCTTAAAAATGTTTAAATTTTGTACCTTACAACTTGAACTGATGGTAAGAGCTTTACTATATACTCTTTGGACAAATACGAGTAATTATTTTTCTCCTTTTCAATAAATTTTAAGTAAAAAACTCAAAATAGAATATTTTATTCTTTGAACATTCTTATAAATCAAATAAAAATGTCTTTATACTCATTTTGCCTGGCTACAGAGCTTGTGAAAAATCCCCTTAATTTCTGGTGGCATATTCATCCCTGGTAAAGAACCTTAGCTGTCTATATTTAGGTGATATAACACAAATAGGAAGTGATTGCATAACTTCTACCTTATTGCTGTCTGTCAAAAAAAGAGAGATTTATGAGTAAAGACAAATGACGAATGTAAAAATAAAAACAGCTCCTATTTACATAATAATATTATCTTATAAAGCACTTCTGGGCATTTTACTCTTCACAACTACTGACACTACCATATCCTTTTTAAATATAACTCAGAAACTCTAAGTAATTTTTAAGGTCAGGGGTTCAGTCTTAATAGCATAAATTGTTTAGAATGGTGTATACTCATCTGTTTTTTTCTTATTACTTGCTTGTAAAAATAAATGTCACATATGTGTTCATACTTTGTTTATTGGCAATAAATATGACTACATTTCATAATTCCTCAATTTTCAGTGCTATGCAAGGGAAAAAGTGTGTTTAATGAGAAATTAATTTTATCGTTCATATAGGTAGGATGGGGAAAAATAATAGGTGAACAAGAAGTGACAAATAGGAAGTGACCTTGACTACAACCTCTCAACTTGGTTCTTAATATTACTCAACTCTTTACAAATAGATACTTCTGAAGTTAATATAGACAAATGTAATAATCTTTGAGTTATATTTTTAACAGTGAATTTCGTGAAAGATGAAACATCTTATAGCTATTATGCTGAATTCTTACTGGTTATGAAATTAAACTTACCAGTTACCCTTGACTTACAAATATAAGAAAATCTCTTATATCAGTAGTAATAAGAAGCATGTAATATTCTTACCCAAACATAAATATGTGTGGTTTTTTTGGTAATACTCAAGCAAACTATGAAAAAACACACCATTCGAGATTGTTTGAAATGCTGAATTAGATAACTTACAAATGTGGCATTATTTGTGGGAGAAAACAGTTATAGTTGGTTGGAAAGAATAACTCAACTTTAAAAAATAACTGTCACTCACGGAAAATGGCAAAATTCCCTGAAGAACACTGAAAAAAGTCATTTAACAAGACCACCTGTGGAGTTAATACTCAAGAAGTATTTGTCATCCTGCATTTAGCTCCCTTCATGCAAATGCTACAGAGAATTAAAAGGAATGACACAAAGGCATATCCAAATCAAGTTACCAACGAAACTAATAATACACTGACTTAAATTGTGATTAACAATAAAATGTCCTCAAGGAGGCAATCAGACAGCTCACTCAGCAGGAGTATATCTCAGCTGCAAGCAGATTTGGGACTCAAGCTGCATTGTAATTGCACATCTGAGAATCAGAAGAGCTGTTTTCCGTGCCATCAAATAGTCCAGAATATTGAAGCGATGTATTGTTTACTGATGATAGACACTCTCCCTAACTTACCAAAATAATTTATTTTGAAGCCAGGCTTTACAAGTGAAATGTTACTATTTCATTATATTTTAGAGAGGACAAAAGAGATATGTGTATTTGAAAATTATTTTTGATATAATTAGGTGAACTCTTGGCATACAAATATCTGCGAGTTCTTTTCAACAAAAAATAAATGCACATTTTAAATTCCTTCAAACCCTTGAGTTTTTTGTTTTTTTTTTTCTTTTTTTTTGAGACAGAGTCTCACTGTGTTGCCTGGGCTAGAGTGCCATGGTGTCATCCTAGCTCACAGCAACCTCAAACTTCTGGGCTCAAGCGATCCTCCTGCCTCAGCCTCCCAGGTAGCTGGGACTACAGGCATGCGCCACCATGCCCGGCTAATTTTTTTTTCTATATATTTTTAGTTGTCCAATTAATTTCTTCTTTTTATTTTTAGTAGAGACGGGGTCTCGCTCTTGCTCAGGCTGGTCTCTAAGTCCTGAGCTCAAACAATCCGCCCGCCTCCGCCTCCCAGAGAGCTAGGATTACAGGCGTGAGCCACCGCGCCCGGCGACCTTGACAGTTTTGAGGAGTACTCGCCACGTGTTTTGTGGGCCGCTCCTCTGTTGGGCTCGGTCTGATGTTTTTCTCATGGTTAGCCTGGGGGGACGGGTTTTAGTGAGAAGGACCACAGAGGTAAAGTGCCGTATTCATCGCATCCTGTTAAAGGCACATCCTATCAACATGACCTATCCGTGTTGCTGTGGACTTGGATCACCTGGCTGAGGTAGGATTTGTCAGGTTTCTCACTGTAAAGTTACTCATTTTTCCCCCTTCGTATACTGCATGCTTTGAAAGCCCAATGTTAATCTGCATTTCCCTTAGCATTAGTGAGATGGAGATTTTTTCCATACGTGTAGAAGTCATTTGTATTTACTTGCCTGTGCGTGGTCTGGTCACGGCCTTTGGCCACCTTTCTGCTGGCGTGTAAATCTTCCATACATTTGTGGAAACTATATATCAAGAAAACTAGCACATTATGAAATGAGTTGCAAATAACTCTTCTCGATTTTTTTTTTTTTTTTTGAGGCAGAGTCTCACTGTGTTGCCCGGGGTAGAGTGCCGTGGCGTCAGCCTAGCTCACAGCAACCTCAAACTCCTGGGCTCAAGGGATCCTCCTGCCTCAGCCTCCCGAGTAGCCGGGACTACAGGAGCTCTCAAAATAAATAAATAACATACTATTTGGGTTCGGCAGGGGGGTGTGCCCCAGCTGCTCAGGAGGCTGAGGCAGGAGGATCGCTCGAGCCCAGGAGTTCAAAGCTACAGTGGGCTATGACTGTACCACTGCGCTAGAGCCTGGGTGGCAGAGTGAGACCCCGTCTCAAAAATAAATATATTAATTAATTAAAATAACTATTTGGGTGACGTTTGGGGCACCCCCTCTTGTAAAGAAATGCCAACTGAAGTGAAAGTGAAACAGGATTTTTTCACTCATCAACTTGGCAAAAGTTTAAAAATGCACAGCGCCACTAAGAATACGGGGAGACGGGTATCAGACGTGCTGTTCGTGGGAGTGCGAGTCGATGCAGTGTCTCTGGAACACGGCCGCCGTGGGCAAAACGGAAACTGCACGTTTCCTTTGACCAAGCACTTCCACCTCTAGGACTTTATCGAATGGATACGTTCACACAGGCGTGCAGAGATTGCGTGCGGCAGAGCCTCCTGCACTGTGCGGTGCGGCAGCAAAGACTGGAATCGTCCACTGGTAGGAGCAAGGGCGAAATGGATCTATTCATTCACGTGTTTGCTGCATAAATATTTCCTAAGCATCTACTGCGTGCCAGGAACCGTGGTAGGTGCTGGGTGCAGAGCAGAAGAAAATGTAGGCAGCTGCTTTTGTGTGTTTACACGTAAATCGGGAGACAGACAGTAGAGCACAAACCTACCAAGATGGGCTCAGAGTGCACTGAGCAACGGGCGACCCTGCGTCTCTGCTAGCGTCTCTGCTCTCAAACCGCCTCAAAACCTACGGCGGAGAGCGGCACGGCACCGGCGACGCAGGGAATGAAGGCCTGCGACGGGCTGCGACACGGAAGAGTCCCAGAACCCTGATATTCAGGGAGGCTAAACACAAAGGCCATCTAGGATGTGATTCTGTTCATATAAACTGTCCAGGAAGGCAAATCCACAGAGACAGAAAGTCCACTGGTGGCTGCCAGGGGCCTGAGGGACAACAGGTGGAAGTGACTTTTTCGTGGGGATGAGGTTTCCATTCGGGATGATGAAAATGTTCGGAATCAGACAGTGGTTGTGGTTGTACAACTTTGTGAAGACTACAGAAATCATGAAATTGTGCACCATAGAAGAGTGGATTTTATGTTATGTGAATTGTATCTTGATGAAAAAACTGAGGAAAAATGTCTGGATTTAAAACAGTAAGCATTTGTTATCTGTCTCGAGTGGACGGTGACCTGGACTGGGGTCCCTCTGCAGGTTGCCCCCGCTTGCTGTTCACACGGCAGAGGCAGGATCCAAACAACTCCAGAGCAGCCCTTGAGGCCTGGGCTCAAAACTGGCACAAGGTCACTCCCGCCACATTCTGTCGGCTCGAGTGGGTCACTGGCCAGCCCGCCTGTCGAGGGGTCAGGAAATGGACTTCACCTCTTGCCTGGGGATCCGCAAAGCCACGTTGCAAGAAGTTTGGATACAGGGAAGGGGTGGAGAATTGGGGCCACTTTTCCTTTGCCTTGGCCTCTGAGGAGGTGACGGTGGGACCTGAATGTGGGGAGGAGCCTGGGGCCAGCAGGCCCAGCAAGGAGGCTGAAGCCTGACGAGCGCAGGGAGAGTGGGCAGGGTGGCCGCCAGGGCCTTGCCAGCCGAGTGAAGGGTTTGGGCTTTTGCTCCTCGTGAAATGGAGAGGCGTTGGCCAAGGGGGGCGGCGGGTCTCTGTGTGGAGAATGGAAGGGCCAAGAGGCGAGCTGGCGAGGCCGTTGCACCGCGAGAACGAGCGCGGCCTGCAGGGCAGCGGGAGGCTGGCGGGGCAGGACCAGAGTGGGGCGCTCCAGGCAGAGCCGGGGCAGAGGCGCGGGAGGGTCTGGGGAAAGGCCACGTGTTCAACAGGGAGAGGGGACCAGAGCAGGGCAGCTGGCCATCCAGGGCTGTGTTTAAGTAAGTGGGGGTGGGAATGAGCGTGGTGGCGGACAGCCCGTGTTCTGGTGGAGAAAGTGTCCCAGCGCGTGAGGAAGAGCCGGGTGCAAGTCGGCGTCTGGCTCGCTCCAATCTGCGTAAAACTGAAAAGATGCGAAGTGCATGGACGTGCATGAAGAGTCCCCAGGAGGAGGAGCACGAGCCTGTCTCGGGCTGGGGCTCCGAGTTTTTCTTCTTCCCCTGGTTGCTCTCCTTCCATTCGCAGTTTTCCAAAGGCACGTGCACATTTCATAATGAAGGACTCTAATAACAGGCGATTTTATTCCAGCAACTGGCTACAAGAGAAACCAAGAGGAATCAATACAATTCCTAGACGGAGCGGAATCGGCTGGGGCGGGAATGCCGCGGAGAATGGGATGACAGTCACAAAAACATGCGGGAAGCTGGGGGGCTCACAGCCACCCGGACCACGGCACACACCCGGAACCCCACGGGCGTTAGTGCATGTGGATTTGGAACACGAGCATTGCTTTGTGTGCAAATAGTCATGGACATGGGAAGACATTTGTGAGCATTTGAGTCTATCTGTCAAAACATTTATAATAATAAATATTCATTGATTCATTACTGCAACAAAGATTGGTGGGCATGGCCAGGCAGGCTTTGTCCCGAGCTTTTTGCACATTTAACCTTTTCAGCAACTCTGGGAAGTAGGGTCTGTTGACTGTTGACGTGCATGTTGCAGACGAGGGATGGCACAGAGGGGTTAAGGAATTTGCCCAAGGTCGCCCAGCCAAGGAGCGATGGAGCCCCAATAGAATCCGTGCCAGCTCCTCCCCCGAGCAGAGCCCCGAGTCCGCTGCTGTAGGGAGCCTGGAGTCCCCAGTGCTCTGCGAGGCCTAGGGCTTGGCAGCCTCCAGGGTACTTACTTACTGTACAAGCATTTATTGGGTTTTGTTGGACACAGTGCTGGAGACACAGCAGCAAACAAAACTGAGATCCTTGCCTCATGGGGATCTGAGGCAGGCACTCATAATGGCCCATATTACATATGGGGAAACTGAGGCACAGAGCAACTATGTGAGCTGCCCACGCTGCCCAAGCTGCCCAAGTCCCCACAGCTAGGCACCATTGGCAGAGCTGGGATTGGAACCGAGGCAGCTTGACTCCCTTGGCTGCTGGGAACCACTAACCCTGGGCATCACCCTTGGGTGCTGGGCTGACGTGGGTGGAGGTTCCTGACAGCACCGTATCTTCACTGCCTCTGGCCTCCACTGTTTCTGATGGGAAGTCAACTGTTCATCTTACTGTGGTTCCTCTGTATGTGACAAGTCGCTTTTGCTGTTTTCCAAATTTTTTGTCTTTAGCTTTCAGCATTTTTACTGTGGTGTGCCCGGGTACTTGTCATTGGTGGTGGTTTTGTTATTATCAGTATTATTGGTAGTAGTAGTATTGAGACAGGGCCTCACTCTGTTGCCTGGGCTAGAACGTAGTGGCATCATTATAACTCAGTGCAGCCTCGTCCTCCGGGGCTCGAGGGATCCTCCCGCCTCAGTCTCCCAAAGTGCTGGGTTTACAGGAGTCAGCCACCGCACCAGCCTGATTAATTTTTTTAGAGACTGGGTCTCACTCTGTCACCCAGGCCGGAGTGCAGTGGTGCAATCACAGCTCACTGTAACCTTGAGCTCCTGGGCTCAAGCAATCCTCCCACGTCACCCTCCTGAGTAGCTGGGACTAAAGACACGCACCACCACACCCGGCCTGTTGTTTTTTAATCTTACGTTTTTTCTGTATATTTCTATTTTCCAGTTTCCACACCAACACACACATCACTTGGGCAAATAAAGTTTGAATAGATAGCCCCACACTATCCGCGTGTCCCTCAGGCTCTGCCCTTTCCCAGCAGGGAGATGGGACGTGAGGCCTGGAGGACACAGTGTGCCATGGTGGCTCAGCACACTGGGGACTCAGGCTCCCCAGGGCTGTAACCTTCCTCCAGCCCTTTCCTGGTCCCACCCCAGATGCCAGGCATGGCCTCCCCCGCGGCAGGGACAGCGGCCGCTGACCAAGCAGGCTGTGCTACGGCTGAGAAACCTGGCAGGAGCCCATGGGGCCTGGGGGCGGGAAGGAGGCGGTGGAGGAAGAGACCCTGTCAGAAAGTGGCAGACAAGCAAACTGGCAGGACCTGGTGGGCCTCAGACCTTCTATGTTCGATGCTCAATATTTATTACTTATTTATTTATGTATGAGAGAGTCCCGCTCTGTTGCCCGGGCTAGAGTGCCGTGGCGTCAGCCTAGCTCCCGGCAACCTCAAACTCTTGGCTGAAGCGACCCTCCTGCCTCAGCCTCCCGGAGTGCTAGGATTACAGGTGTGAGCCATTGCACCTGGCCAATACTCAACATTTATCGAGCATCTACTGCATGCAGGGGCGCTAGACAGTCGTTGCTCACCAACACAGGGCAAACCTGACATAAACTGCCCAGCTCGTCAGCTGGAGATCAGTGCTGTGGTACTAAAGCAGGACACCAGGGAGAGGCCTCCCGGGTGGCATCTGACAGAGTGAGGCAGTGAGCACAGGGAAGCCACAGAGGCAAGTTTGAGCAGGTGCCGGACATGTGACTTAGTTCTAATGGCCTCCCTCTCCATCTGACTTGAGAACAGACCCAAGGCAGCGGGGGAGGCCACTGCAAGGGTCCAGGCCTCAGACAGGGGCTGGTGACAAATGGTCAGATTTGCTGTCCCTCAGGCTGGGCAGGGCAGGAGCACAAGCATGGCTCCTGGCCGTCTGACCGCAGTGGCAAGTTGAAGCCCCAGGGAGTCCTTTTGCCCTTGGTCACAGAGCTGTGGGTGGGGACAGGAGCAGGGTCAATCTCTGAACAGGGGCTCCTCCAACAGGGGATGGAGGGACCAGGGTGCTCTCGATGCTGGATCCTCAGGCCCTGGCGGCAGCTGACACACAGCAGATATGCAGGAACGTGTCAGAGCAACAGCCTGGGACACCCCTTGCCCTTCTGAGCCTTAGGGTGGCTGGGTGGGCACAGGGATGAGTCACAGCCACTCCAGCAGCACACACACCTGAATGTCATAAATGGACGAGGCCCCGCTCCTCACCGTGCTTGTTTTACACTAACAGTTTGCAAGTGCCCACTTACCACGTGCAGGACGTGTTCTCCGCCCTCTGCGTTCTTTAACCCACTTCATTATTTTTACCTTTGACAGAGGGTTTCGCTGTTGTGCGGGCTAGAGCGCAGTGGTGTCATCACAGCTCACTGCAACCTCAAGTGATCTAGCCTCAGCCTCCCGAATAGCTGGGACTGCAGGTGAAAGCCACCTCGCCTGGCTAAGTTTTAAAAATTTTTGGTAGAGATGAGGTCTTGCTATGTTGCCCAGGCAGGTCTCAAATTCCTGACCTCAAGGGGTCCTCCTGCCTCCCCAAATGCCAGCATTGTGTGAGCCACACCCCCCAGCCCACCTACTTCATTCTGACGTCAGAGGCAGAGGCCCACTAACTTGCCCAAGGCCACACAGCTAGCAGCTGAGCCAGAGGCAAAAGCCAGACAGCCCGGGCCGGAGTCCATGCCTGTGGCCACCTCGGACTATCACAAACACTAGGAACCAACAGGGCAAGGGAGAGAGCAGGGCAACCAGGGAAGCTACTCTGGACAAGGTGTCCAGGAAGACCTCTCTGAGGAGACCCAGAGCTGAGACCTGAGTGACAAGAGCCAGCCTTGAGAAGATGGGGAGGGGCTTTCGGGCTGTTGCGCAACGCCCATCTGCGGTAAGTCTGGGGCTGCCACTGCCCTCCTGAGTGGCCGCTGGAAGTGGGAGTCAATTTATCCTCTCGGCCTCGGCTGCCCACCTCAAAGCTGGAGCTGCATCAGCTGCCTCCCTGATGGCCCTGTCCGCTCCCAGGGTCTCTACTTCACTCCCTGCTCCCGCAGGGTCCACAAACCCTGCCATAGCACCAGGGGCCCACAGCCCCTCAGCCTGTGCCCTGCTGGGCTGCAAACGCCTCTCCTTCTGTGAATGGAGGCCCCACCCTGAGGGTCTGGGTGGGATTCCTTAGGCCACCCCACAAAAGGACACTCAGTCGTGGTGGTTGAGAATAAGTCAGCTGACTCTTTATTGCTAGGAGAGGGGAAGGGGGCTCAGGAGCTCTTGGTGTGGCGCGTGCGCTTCCTCTTCACCATAACAGGCTTCTGGCTGCGCAGGATGGCGCTGGCCCTGCGGATGGCAGCCTGGGGGAAGGCAGCACGGGTTCAGTGCACCCACTCCACCAGCCGCCCCCACCTGCCAGCCTCCGGGGCCCACACAGGGGCGGCTGTCCTGGGGTGTGGCCCCCCAGCCAGCCCCCAGCCACAGCCCCCCCACCTCCATGGCTCAACTGCAGCCCTAGACCAGGAGCCCCAAGATCACTCACCATGCGCAGATCCGGGCGGTACTTGTTCTTGCGGATCATGTGCCGGATGCTGCCGAGGGTGGCCCGGGCGTTCTTGTTGATGGTGGTCCGCACGTAGGAGGTGGCAGGCTTCCGCTGGCCTGCAGGGGAGGGCAGGGTCCTGGGGTCAGTCTGTCTAGGCCTTTGGTGCACCTCTTGGTGTGAGGACACGACCTTACTCCAAGGACCTGAGCACTCTGGGCCAGTGGGGTCACCCTGTGCAGGCCACTGCCCCCAACTAGCCCTTAGCCTTCTGGCCGGGCCAGCAGATGGCCTTGTCCTGGGTACCTACACACCAAGGTTATAGTATGTAACTCGAAAATTATATATTAACAACGGCCAGATATTTTCTGGACAGCCCTGTTTATATATCTTGTGTTTTTTTTTTCCTAAGAGATCCAGTCTCACTATGCTGCCCAGGCTGGTCTGGGACTCTTGGCCCCAAGCCTCCCAAAGTGCTGAGATTACAGGTGTGTGTCTTTTGTCACACACGTATAGCAGAGCTGCTGTTTTGAATGTGGACATTCCAGGGAGTAGGTTAGGTGATGCAGGGAGCCCTGGGACAAGGGCAAAGTGTGGATCCCACTGCCCTGGATCCAAAAGCAAGCAACTCCCTGACACTCACCCAATGGGGTCCACCATGAAAACACCCTTTTCTTGTGCCAGAAGCCTGTTGCCTCAGTCAGGATCTGATCAGGTCTGGCCAGAGCCCTGTGCTCCCGGCAATGGGAAGTCCAGGCCATCACCATAGCAGCGGTTAAATAGCTCTGCTGAAATGCTGCTTGACCCCAGAGCAGAGCTCGTATTTCCCCCTCATGCCAATCCAATTCCTTAAGCCTAGGAAAAGCCACCCGTGTGTTTAGCAATCCCAGAGAGGAAAGCTTTAAAACCTAAACCCTCCACAAGGGGGTCCTCAGAAGTCTGGGCAAGCACCCAGCTGCTCCCTGTGGGAAGCAGTCGCTGAGGTCACAGGCTGGGGCTGTTGCTGCCACTGAACAGAAGGGCGTTCAGCTCTGAACCAAGACAGAGGCCAGTCCCAATCAAGAAGCCAAGAAAAACTCACTCTTTAAATAAAAAAAACCTTAGTGGAGAACAAATGCGGACACAGACTCCTGTGCTAGAGACCCCTGCCTCCCCTTCATCTCTCACAAGACACTCAGTGGGACCCTAAAAGGCCTGTGCCTGACTGTGCCCAGTTTATGGGGGTGGGGTCCTCCAGATCTCTTCTCTGCCACGCAGGCAGAATAGGGGTGAAACTGATACTTTCAACCCAGCCTGTCACCTCCAACGTAAGGCAGAGGGCCCTGGCACCGTTACACCTCAATTTTCTCACCTGGGAGGTGAAGCCCTGTACCCCTACCCGAGTTGTTTGAGGATTTAATCTGAGCACATGCAATCGTGCGGCCCTGGGATCCAGGCCTCACAACCACTGCCAAGTCCAGGTTCTTCCTCATCTCTCCACTTCACAGGTGAGAGAACAGGCTAAAAACGTGCCCGACTCACACAGCCGGCCCAACGCCAGGGATGCTCGACTCAACGCCAGCATTACTCCGGCCTGACAGCGCAAAGGCCCCAGCTCCCTGCCCGAAAAGGGGCCTGCCGTCTGGGCCAAGCCAGGACAAAGCCTCACCCGATCTCCGCTTCATGACCACCACGACACCTTTGCCGTCGGCCGCCGGCTCCACGCCCACCGTCTTGCGGTGAATCAGCCCGTTGTAGCGGAAGGAGTTGCGGGCCTTCAGGTTATTGGGCTCCTGGGAGGGAGACGGCACAGGGGATCGTGAAGAGGGGACCCCGAGATACGCGCAGAGCCCTCCCTCTGATCCAGAGGAGAGTCGCGGACCCCGGGCCCTCCTCCCGGGGAGCCAGGCGTCCGGGCCCACTCACGGTGCTGTACGTCTGCTTATTCCTCTTGATCAGGAAGCTGGAGCAGTTCCGCACGACCATCCACTGCAGATGCGCGGACATGGCGGCGGCTGCGGGGAAACGGCACGTGAAAGGCGGGGGCAGGCGGAGCGGCAGGCCGGCGCCGGCCGCGGCCCGCTCGGGAGCAGAGAGGCAGAGAGATTTGGAACCTGGGCAAATGGGAGCAGCCCTCGGGGAGACGGCGACCTAGAACTTTCTCGGGCTGCCGAGACTCACTGCAAGGAATGCGGAGAGGGGGACAACGTGAGAACCCACAACTTCAGGCGCGGGGTTGGGAGGCCGCCAAGGATTCTTGGGTTTCAAGAGAGAAAGAGGGCAGGCAGCACCGAGAGCGGGAGGGGACGCGAGATGGCGGCCGCGCAGGGCGGACGGGAGGCGCACGCTCACCTCCCCTCGCTGCGGCAGCCGGAGACGGAAAGAGGCAGGCAGAGGGCGGGGCGATGCCTTTAATACCACACACACATTTCCGCTTCCTCTCCGGGAACGCGCCTGGAGTCGCGCGTCCCCGCCTCTGAGGAGTCTCAGTGGTGTTCGGCTATTTCCGCCGAGCCGTCGCGTGCCGCTCGGGAATCTTCGGAACTCTTCGGCTAGAGAACCGAGGGCTTGCTCGGTGCCATGCAACGGCGCCGTCCACGGCTGGGTTTCACCGTGGCTCTCAGCGACCTCTCTCTGGTATTGCTCACCCAGTGCTTGGCACATAGTGGGCGCTCAATAAACATTTCTTTTATGAATAAACGTCTCAACGCGTGAACTATTTAAGCCCTGGGGCCTTCGGGTGCTTCCGGCTTTCTTCATAAGCCTTCGGCTATGCCCTATGAGGGCACCGAAGCCCATGTGGGCATTTTCGGAACTCTCCGCAAACCCTTTTGGAGGGCTGGCCGCCTTCTCCTATTCGCTCATGCCCAGTTCGGGTCTGTTCGGAGACACTCGGTCTCCATCCGGACACGTTCGGAATTCTTCGGCTAATCCCGTCGTCTCCATGCAGTTGGCTCTCCCCAGGGTTTTCTTGAACTCTTACACTGTTCGGAGCGTGGGGAGCGCTCAGACGGAACCTTCTCGCAGACTACCAGGAGAGCGTGGATTCCCTCCAAGGTCGGGTTGTTTGGAGCAAGGGAGATTTGCATGTGGCAGCTCTTGGTTCCCAGCCTGTTCCCTGTGCCTGGCTGCCCTCCCGCCTCCGTGTGAGCTGTCGCACCCACTAAACTCCCTGAAAGTTTATTTTCTGTTGTCAGGGGCATCCTCGAGGAGCAGGAGCCTGGGCCGATGCTCTCTGTGTCCTCAGCTCCACCAGCCCGGTCTGGCGCCCGATTGGCCTCCGAGACGCCCCCTGAACGAAAGGAGTGACTGCGCCGGGGCCGGGGATCACATCTGGGAGTCCCTCAGCGCGGGCCCTAGTCTGGCCTGTACCTGAGTCCTGACAGTCGGGTTTGCCCGCCGCCTCCGTTAGAGCACTGTGGGTCCGACAGTGGTGTCGGGAGCTCCTGCGAGTCGGATCCGTCCTTGCGCCCTTGGGTTCATTCTCTATGAGGCCGGACACAAGGGAGGCCCCAGAAGACACACGTTGAATGGAAGAAACTTTCGGCTCCTGCGGAGCCTCACGCATCCCCCTTCAGAGCACCCTCGTTCTCTGGGTCCCAGAGCTCCCTGGGGTCTGGGGGCCTGGTCTGGGTTTGTTCCTACGTCGGAGGCCTCGGGAAGCTGGCACTGAGTAGAAACAACGCCCGGGCTCCCACGGTGTCCTACGCTGCCACCGTTAAAGTGCCCTGGATTTTGACAGTGTGTTACCCCCTTGGGTGGCACGGGCCCTGGGCTGCTCCCAGAGCCGGCGTCTGCCCTGCACAGAAACCGCCGCCAGGGAGCCCCCAGCCGGCCCGTCCGCGCCCAGCCCAGCTCAGGTGACCCGGCTGGCGCTGGGCACACCTGGCCCCGTGTCCTGACCCCGCCCCGGCCGCACCCAGAACGCTCTCCCGGAGCCGGCGGCGGCGCAGGCCATGGCGGCGGCGCCCGCGGTGTGCACCTTGCAGGGGCCCCCGTCCGGTGCCCCGTCCGCGCCGACGGCCGCACCGGCGCCCGCGGCCGGCCTGGGCCGCTGCCGGATGGCGCTGCTGCTGGCGGTGGCGCTGGACGTGGCGGGCATGGCGGCGCTGCTGACCGGCGTGTTCGCGCAGCTGCAGGTGCGCGGCCGCGACTTCGGCGACCTGCTCATCTACTCGGGCGCGCTGCTCGTCTTCCTGAGCCTGCTCGGCTGGATCTTCTGGTACACCGGCAACATCGAGATCTCGCGCCAGGAGCTCGAGCGCGACTACGGCCTGCGGCCCTCGGCGCTCGCCCGCCTCGCGCGCAAGCTGTCCCGCCGCTGGTCGGCGCCCGCCGCCGCCGGCCGGCCCCAGCCGCCCGGCTCCCGGGGAGCGCGCCGAGCCACCCGCGCGCCCCCGCCGCCCGGCTCCCGCCGCGTACGCCTGCAGCTCGCCACGCTCGAGGCCGGGCCCGGGGCGGCGGGCGCGGGCAGCGAGTGAGCCCCAGGTGAGGGGCGGGCGCGGCCGTGGCGGCAGCGGGAGAGGGGCAGAGGCAGACCGAGCGGTGGAAAGGGAGAGAGAGTGAGGGATGCAGTGGGGAGGCGGAGACACGAAATGGGGTGGAGGCGGGACGGGAGAAAGTCTGGCAGAGCTAGCAGAGACCCAGAGACACGGAGCCGCAGACGACGGGCACAGGTGCGGACTTGGGGTAACAATGAGACCCTGCCCCTGCAGATAAGTTGCGCGCGGGATTGGGGGGAATCACAGCGCCCCCGCCCCCGCCTTGGAGATGCCTCCCTCGCCCCAGCCTCCAGGTGCACCAGGACGCTTTTAGTCCTCTGGGGTGTAACCCGGTCTCTGAGGTCACTGCTATTACCGTCCCCATTGCACAGTGGAGGAAACCGAGGCCCAGAATGGTGTCACCCTTGCCCAAGGCCACATGGCACGTAGGTGGAGGATTCTCCTGACAGGAAAGAGTGAGGGGGCCAACTGAGGCAGGAGAAGTAACACAACCGCTCCTTCACTCCCCTTTCCCTCTCCTCGACCTCTGTCCCCTTTCCTAAACACACTCGCAGACAGCCTTCTCCACACCAGGAGTGGCCTGCTGTCCCCAACCGACCGGGCAAACTTCTCCTGTGTTCTTTAAGATCCGACTCACTTGCTCTGCCCTTCTTTGGGTCTTCATGTTATCTGCTACCCCTATTGCTGCTTGTGTGACCCGGCGCTGTGTCTGCCTGTGTTGGAATTTCCTCTCCCACCTAGACCTGGGTGTGTGGTGTCTTTGTTCCTCGCATTGCCCAGCAAAAAGTGTGAACTTAGGAAAGGTTGATGGTTAGATAGCTAGGTGGGAGGATGGATGAATAGATGTGTGGGTGGGTGGATGGATGGGTTGTTTAATGGATAGATGTGGATGGGTGGATGGGTGGGTGGGTGATGGATTGGCGAATGGATTAGTTGATGAAAGGATGTGGTTGGATTGGTAGTTGTGCAGATGGGTGAATGAGTGGTTGGAGGATTTGGGATGATAGGTAGATGGATGAGTGGATGAATGGGTTTGTTGATGGGTGGACGGATGGGTGGAACAATGGATGGGTGGGTGACTGAATCAGTTTTCCAAATTGGGATTTCTTACAAGAATTAACAAGAATTAAACCCTACTGTTCTAAGACATTCTCTGTAGGTAATGAATTAGTTTTTTGCTCTGTGCATTCAGGACGCTACTCGTTATATATTATTCTTTGTGAGAACTGAGAAAATAGTCACCCTGATCATATCCTATGTTCTGTGGTTCAGATGAGGAAACTGGTTTAAGAAAAGATGAACAACTGTGTGCACGTGTGAAGCATGAGCTAACGCAAAATTTGACATATGATGCAAAAATAAATGTTAAAATTACCCTTGAAAATTCTTCACACTGCCCAAAAGCCTAACACAGCTGGGTGGGCCTCTACTCCTGGAACCACCTGCTGGACACCCAGACCAAGCTGACTCAAATGTAGACCTTTTTTACAAGGACAATGGGCCTGTTCGAATTTGGGCTTCCTCCTTACCGGGGAGGGTGCAGCGCTTCCGGCACATGAAGGACAGAGAACTTGAATTTAGCAGAGGGACCCATAGGTTCCATCTGTGGTAGGTAGCTCCCCTCTCCCTCTGAGACCAGCATGAGTTGAGTAGCCTGTCTCCCTGTCTCTCTTAATCTCTTTGTCTCTGTCTCCCGAGGTATCTCCCCAGGTCTCTTTTTCTCTTTGTTCCTGTGCCTTTTTTCCTGCATCTCTTACTCTCTGCCTCCCCCTGTCTCACATTCCCTGTCTTGTACCCACGGGCTGCGAAGAGTTGAAGGCACACATGCCCGTGCACACGTGCACGCACACATGCACACACGCTGGGGCTCTGCAGCAAACGGGGGGTGCAGGCAGGAAGGAGCGAGGGAGCAAGCGTGTGAGTCAGGGCACGAGGGGAGCAGGCAGGAGGAAGCAGCCCCCTGCCCCTGCCCCCCAGGCCACCGGGTAGTGGGCCCAGGAGCACAGGGATGGGGGGTGCTGAGCAGTCACTAACCCCACCCTCCCTCCTGCAGATGACCCCGCGGCCTCACCTGTCAGGACTGGACTGAGATGTGCTACTGTCCCCTACAGCACTGCCACCAGGATGCTACCTGTCCCCCCTCTATCTCAGTGGGATAAACAGCTCTGCCTCACAGCACTGCATGTGTGTCTGGGAGAGGGACAGTGCTGGGGTGGGGGGAAGGTTGCTTGCTTCCTTCTAGGACCCAGAGCCCAGGTGGGCCTGGCCGCACCCAAAGTGAGGCTGCCCATGCCCTGGGGGGACCTGAAGCCACTGGAGATGTAGGAGCCCAGCTTCTTGCTGGCCCTTCTCAGAGGGGAACAGGGCGGGCTGGGAGTGAGGACCTCAGACCCAGACCCACCCACTCCACCCACCCTCCCTCTGCCCAGGCCTCCCTGGGTCCTCCGAGAAGCACGGACACGGGGACAAATCGGATTTGCAAGATATTTATTGGAGGAACACTTATGGAGGCTTGGCACGGGTCTGTCACCTGCAAGGAGACAAGTGAGGGGGGTTGGGTAGGATGAGTCTTGGTCTTCTGAGAAGGTTTCAGCTGGCCGTGGGGCTTCTGAGAGCCAAAGTCCTCCGCTGGGGGCGGGAGGCCCACGTCCTGCCACGTTCAGCCAAGGGGCACATGGTGGGTGGGGCGCTCCCTGCGGGAAGACGGCTGAGGACACATTTCCAGGCCATGGCATGCTGCCTCCCCCTGCCCTATTCAGGCACCCCCGGCCGCCCGGCCTCCCTCCACATCCCCCCACTCACTTGTTTCAGACAGTCCTCACTCCAGCAGCCACCACCCCCTCAGTCCAGGGCCCCCACAGTCACAGCCTAGGACCCCCACTCAGCCCGGATTCCCCCCTGACTCAGCCCCGGTCCTCCTTAGCTCAAATTCTCCCCACTAACCTCCCACCTCTCATTCCAGAGCCCCCCCTCAGCTCACATCCCCATGGCCACAGCCTAGCACCCCCAGTTCAGCCTGGGTCCCCCAAGGCCCCCCCAGGGCACGCACGCCCGGACCCCTGCCCCAGGTGTGCATTGAGCGTCCTGCTCCACAAGGCGCTCAGAAAAGAGACCACGCGTCTATCGGCTATCTCTGTATTGAGGGATCCCCCAGGGATACCCCTAATCTTCGTCTTCCCCACCCTCCGTTTCCTCGCCCCCTTCTGTTGTCCCCTCCCCCTCGGTGCCCGCCAAGGCTTCCGCCCCCTCCGCAGGCAGGGAGGCTGGCACGCTGGCCATGGATGCCGTCTTCTTGTCACTCATTGTCACTCGGTCCTTAGAGAGCAGCGAGACCGTCCTCGACACGTTGCATTTACCCGACAAGAAGGGTGGCATGTGCAGCATGTCCCGGCGCTTGGCCCACCTGGCAGGGAGGAACACACTCAGCTGGGCCTCCCACCTGTTCCTCGCGGGGTGCCGGCACCCTCAAACCCCAACCCCACTTGCCAGAACAGGCAGATGCTGCAGATCAGGAAGAGGAGGCCGCCGCAAGTCCAGCCCAGGGCCCACATGTGCTTCCTTCGCATATTTTCTGCACAAAGGGGGAAGTTAAGACCCAGGGGGCCCAGCCACCTGACCCAGGCCCCAGGGACCCAGGCTTCTTCGGGGCTCTCACCATCCGGGCGCTGGTGGTAGCAGACCCCATCTCGGTAGCAGCATCGTAGACGCAGGCAGAGGTTGGGGTTCTCGATTGCCGCCTGACCGCCACAGCTCTCCCTGTCCCACACGTCACCTTCACAACCTGGGGACATCATGAGTGGTTGGCTTCATCACAGAGCCTGGCCCCAAAGACCTCAGACATGAGGGTCCCAAGGCCAGGCTAAGGGGCTACCTGCCTAGTGCTTGTTCTGTGCAGGACCCAGGACTCCAGGACTCTGGCCCTCCTCCCTCAGACCCGGGGGTCCCCCACAGCCCCTCCTCCCTCAGACCGCAGGGACCCCCAGCCCATCCTCCCTCAGAACCAGGGGTCCCCTCCAGCCCCTCCTCCTTCAGACCTGGGGGTCTCCTCCAGCCCCTTCTCCCTCAGACCCAGAGGGTTACCCAGCCCCTTCTCCCTCAGACCCAGGGGGACCCCCAGCTCCTCAGACCCAGGGGTCTTCCCCAGCCCCTCCTCCCTCAGACCCAGGGATCCCTCCAGCCTGTCCTCCCTCAGAACCAGGGATCCCCCCAAGCCTGTCCTCCCTCAGACCCAGGGGTCTCCCCCAGCCCCTCCTCCCGCAGACCCAGAGGGTCACCCAGCCCCTTCTCCCTCAGACCCAGGGGTCTTCCCCAGCCCCTCCTCCCTCAGACCCAGGGATCCCCCCAGGCTGTCCTCCCTCAGACTCGGGGGTCCCCTCCAGCCCC